>CAIGRN010056746.1:0-15053 GCA_903798345.1 Fraxinus anomala
AGGTCACTTGGCGTGCCGTTAAGTTGTCAATCTTCTTGATCTGAATCTTCTGCCTCACCATTTTCACAGTACACTCGCTGCTAACAGATGAAACGTATATGTATATCTGGTCAGTATCATGACTCAAGAAATATACAGAGATCGAGGGACGAGAAAGAAGTCAAAAGAACTTTGGTCTTCGATAGAAATAAGAAAAAAAAGAAGCAAAGCATATCTTCGAGTACAATACAGAATCTGAAGCCACAACTTAAAAAAATGGAAATCACATCCGAGAGAGAGGGAGAGTATATATATATATATATAGAAAAGTAAAAGGTAGTCAATTAGAAGAATCATTCAATTTTTTTTGCATAAAATAGAAAGATTTAACTATGTAACATTTACTAATTCAGGGATGAGATTAGGACCTCAACCTGCAGACGAGAAACCCTAGAGATAGAATATAGAAAGCATCAGAAATCAGAAAGCGAATTGAAGTAGCAGAGAAAATATCAATAAAGTTGGTTTGCAAATTGCGCAAACTGCCAAAGGAGAGTGGGGTTCACTGAAAGCGAAATTTGCACTTTTCTCTCCAACGTTTGAAAATGTAACAAATGTACCCTCAACTTTTTTTTAGCATTATTCATCCCAACATTTCAATTTATAAAAGATCTTATAACATGTGCATCAAAAATTATATAAAGAATTATCCAATATCACATGACACTCTACTATTGGTCAATTTAAAATACAGCCAACTTTTTCATCCATTCTTTTCTCCTACGTCATTTTCAGTAATCGCTTGTGTACCATATTTATATACAAGTAGCAAAATCCATTTATAAATACATCTTTCTCTCCATGTTGGTCATTAATCGTTCGGATTTCTTAGAATGTTGGTTGCATTCGTTTGGATATTCGTAATTTACCTCGTTTTTATTTTCCATAGTTGTAACCATGATTTTTCTCCACCACAAATGAGGGCCTAGCAAATAAAGCCCTAAATTTAAGCCAAAAAAAATTTACGGATTTCCTTTTTTAAATTAAAAAAAATATATATACATATATATAACAAAAAAATTATAATAAAATCCCATAATTTTTCGAAAAGTACAAATAAATTGCATTTAAAACAATTAAATACTTATTAACACATAATAAAAAAATAGGAAATTTTAACTTACCCCTGGCCAAGTGACGTAGCAGAAGAATTATAGGGAATATGAAAAAATCTCACAAAGACAAAAAAATATTTCTTATCATTCCATCGGCCTCCAAATGGCTTACAACGTTTATATAGCGAAAAAAAATCATAGAGAATTTCGGAAAAACAAAAAAATAATAAAAATTCTATTTTTTTTCCAAAAATGAAAAAAATAGAGATAATGCCTAAAATTGATAGTCTTAATCTCAAGGATTATCATCCCGTAAACGGAATTCAAATCCGAGTTTATTTGGAAAAGATATAACCAAATCAAAATTTGCCAAAAAAGGAAAAAGTACGTAAACGAGGGCCTAAACGATGAAATTTGCCCGAAATTTATCCAACGTTGGGAGCAAAGCTGCTGTGTCTTGTTCGTTGGCCCGTTTCCACAAAAAAATACTTAAATTTTGCCAAAAACGGACAACTCCGAAAGTTCGCTGAAAGTCGATAATTTTCTATTTCTGTTTGCGTCTATCCCATTTTACCATAAATTCAAATTCTTTCTGCACCACATCACCAAGCTCACCCAACTGATTCGATCAACACCCATATCACCCCATCCCGCACATCGTAATCTATCCCTGATTGCGATCAAGTTTGTCTTCCTTTAATATAGAGCTAATTAAGTCATGTCTTAGTTGTTATCTTTTGTGCAAGTGTCTTGAATATTTGTTCTTGAGCTTAGATGTTAAAGATTAAGCCCATTTTTGACAACTTTTTTGAACATAATTATGTTCAACCACACATTCACATAATAAAATATTTTACGCGTAAACTAAAAAAAAAAAAATCTACTTTTGAATCGCACATTCTTCAAAAATTCATTATTCAAAACTCTATTTTACCTAAAAAAAATAGTTGTCAAACAGGGACTAAATTTAAAATATGCAAATATATTTTCTCAAAGAGCTTAAAAGGTGAGATGCTTTGACATAGTATTAGAGTATTCAAAAGATAATTTATGTTCAAGTTTTACCTCTACTTATTTATTAACACTAATCAACTATAATATATGATTCGTATAGAATGGAACATATATATACTGAAAAGTAGGTCGAAGTGCTTGTAATTTATATTTAGTTTGTCATGAATATTTAATAGGTTGGGGTGTAGGGGCAGTACTCTCGCAATACGATACGTGATTTTTTTTTCTAATATATTGTGTGGGTTAGAGTATATGTATAACCATATTATGTTCATATAGTAAAATTATAATCGCTTTACTCCCTTGGGTACAGGCCTACTATTGTACCACTTAAATCTGTATATTTTTGCTCTTGCTCTCTCTTCGTTGATTCCATATAGTTCATAATTATTGCCTCACATAATAGCACATAATCATATGTCTCGATTTTCATATACCGGCTTAGAAGATAAAACTTAAATAAACAAAAATTGCATCTTATCTAACACTTTAATTTTAAATGAGTTGATCCAACACAAATTATCGGTGTTTATATTTATCTTATTAATTGACGGATTGGAGAAAATTGTTATTTTTAAGATGGAGAAACCACAAATACTATTCATCTCCCTACTTCATCTTGAAATAAGGTCGAAACTACCAATTTAGATTTTTCATGTGAAATTTTAGATAATGAANGGATTGGAGAAAATTGTTATTTTTAAGATGGAGAAACCACAAATACTATTCATCTCCCTACTTCATCTTGAAATAAGGTCGAAACTACCAATTTAGATTTTTCATGTGAAATTTTAGATAATGAAACAAATGAATTGCACTTGTGAAATTCTTAATTTGTAATAATTAAGCGCATGTTCGATAGAATTTATTTAGAAATAATGAGTTATAGAATAGTATTTTTTTTAGGATGTGTGGTTAAAAAATAAGGAACATTTATTGGTTTGTGTGTAAAATATTTTATTGTGTGAATGTGTTGAAGAAATGATACTTTATCAAATAATTTAATTTTTTAAAGGAAGACAAACATGGCCTAAATAATAGTTCAAGTTTGATAATTGAATATGATTTATCCTCGTAAAGATGGTTGCACCATTCGTGGAACACATTATTTTCTAGTAAGGTTGGGACCATTGCCCATTGAAATGACAAATTTGAAGGTCTCAAGTTGGAAGACTCTTAAGCACAATGAAACTCAATAATTGTTAATGCTACAAGTCCCCCAAATCATCCACCACGTGTTGAATGATGGGTTTTAAAACCTCAATTCATTCGCCACGTGCTAGACGAATTAAATTTATCTACCATGTGGCAGATGTTAAGACTTGCACTTTGCATCATTTCGTCACATCTTTAATTGAACTGACCAAGAGAGCTAACCAACGACCAATCACACAATTCTGAAGTGACAAGGTGATAAGGTAACAAGAGCGCGACCACAATTCTTGTCACAAACCGCTCTACTTCGTCCCTATGTACTAGGAGATCTTTTATGTAAAGATCTCAAAATCAAATCCTTAGATTGATTGATGGGACACCTCTGTGACAGATTCCAAAATGTCAAGTCAAGCATTACTATATCAGGAAGCATTAAATATACGCCCACCTATAAATTGACAGATTGGTACCTATGAAAGAACAACCCATCCAGGATCCGATGCCACGTGCCTCACATCCACCCGTTCCTCTCTCACCTCCTCTTATTAGAAATACCCACACTTGCACCATTGGAAATTATCATTCTTTTCCTCTCGAGAAAAGATAAATGAAGAAATTACAATATTAATATTCTCCCAACCAACTCCTAACTCCACCTGCAGCATCACATTCGATCATTTGACTTCACTTATTCATAGATTCCTAAAAGTAGACAAAGACATTAAATTTACACTTGCACTTGGGTAAAATAGGTAAAGTGAAACTCCTTGGGTCCTTGAGTTTTGGTGACAATTTATTTTGTAGCCTTGCAATGTTCTCTTCGGTCAATGCCACTTATTCCCAATTTGGAAGTTTTATTTTCTTAGATATCATGTCTTTCAGGAACTTTGTATACATCGAAATCTGTCGAATTGCATCAATGAATGAGATGTTGATGTGGAGCTTTTTCAGCATATTCAGGAGTTTCTCAAATTGATCATTGAGCTTTCTCTTGTACTGTCTTTGTGGAAACGGTAGTGGTGGCACAAATTCTCTAGTAAGAGCGATTTCCTTTAACTTTTGGATCCTCTGATACTCTTTCTGTCTCTATTTATTTGTTTTGCTCAGATTCCTCTAATTGTTATTCAATCGTGGAATTTACATTTTCTTTTGTAACAACTAGTCTCTTTATATTAATTTATGGTGGTTGAAATCTACTCAGGTAGTTATTGTCCCAATCTGTTCTTCCTCCACGACCTTCACTGCCTTAACCTCTTGTTTGTGATTTACACTAGGCAGTGCTCTTGGTGGTCTCTCTGAAAGTGCTTTCACTATTTGTTTCATTTGATTTTTCAATTTTTTTATGGCAGCTCCTTGAACTTATAAAGTTTTATATGTTTTTTTGCATATGTTGGGTAGATATCTCCACCAATTTAGTAACAAGATTTTCTAACAAATATTTATTTTCAATTTATTGAAAACCTAATAGTGCAGTATGCTATTGGTAACTTGGGTTGTTCCTCTAGCTTGTATAGTAAGTGTTAGGATTTTGATTGTATTGTTGTCTTTGAAAATTTTAAGCATAATTTACATCCTCTATTGACTGAGCAAAAGGATTACACATGATGCAATTAACACTCTCATGATTCCCTCCGCAATGCTTGCATTTCGGTATCATTGTCTGTGATGCGTTTATTTGATCCATCTTATGTGTCAATGATGCTAATTATGCTAAAATTTCTTTCAAAGAATCAACTTCGAATGCCCCCAACACCTCTCTTTCCATTTATCCTTTCAGTAGGCCAAAGTGTACTGACGAATACCAGATCTCTCATAATTTGGTAGACTTGATCTGCTGTTCTTTTTGTGATAGAATCATCGCATGCAGAGTCTACATTAACCCTGCTTATCACATTCAGACCAGTGTAAAAGTACACCATTTTTGCAATTCGTGTTGTGGGCATTGGCGTAATAAACCCTTGTATCGTTCCCAAACATCTAAATAGCAATCTGAGTCCAGTTGTTAGAATGTGGTAATCTCATCTCTCAACTTTGCAATCATTTTCAGTGAAAAATATTTGCTAAGAAATTTTCGACTCAATTGGTTCTATGAAGTAATGCTCTGAGGTGAACAAGTGTCTAACCACTCTCTGGCTGAGTCTCTCAAGGTGTATGGAAAAATCCCCAGTCCGATTGCCTGGACACCCTTGGATACTCGATAGTTGCACACATGTCCAAAAATCTTAATATATGAGCATTGAAATTCTCCGTAACTCTTCCAAAGAATTGTAACGCATTTTGGAACATGTTGATCACATCAGTCCTCATGTAGAAGTTTGTCTGACCAAATGCTGGATATACTATGCTAGACTGGCTTTCCACAATCAGTGGAACCTATATTCACTCATGAGCTTTGCATTTTCATTAGATGCATCCACATTCGATTGTCCTGTTTTCAGATTAGCCCCGATGACTATTTGGTTCAGATTTTCCTCTACCATGTCTTCCTATTTCTGTTTTTGGTATGTTTCCAACTGTTGTCTTTTTCGAAGGTTGAATGTTCGTTCTAATCTCCGAGTCAAATTGAACAAGATCACCAGTTTTCGAATTTTGCATACAAGGTCTTGAAAAAGGTAGTAAAAACACCGTAATATTTTTCTAATATAATAAAATAAACTAAACTAAACTAGAAAAAAGTAAAATTCAGATTAAAGCTAAAATTAACTAAACTTATCAAAAATAATAGTCCCGTGCAAAAGCGTCAAAAACTTGATCCTTCGAAAATCGACAAGTGCATGGGATCGTGGTCAATAATATAATAACGAATAGTGTCAAACCCACGATAACTATGTGTTGACCGAGTTAAAATTAATTGCAACTTTAATCGAATAGGAAAAAAATTGTGATTGTTTTCTCTATTAATACATACTTTATCAATTAAACTAATGAAAGTAAGTAAATGTGTTTTTCAAATATGTGAGATGCATTGCTAAGATGTCGAATTCTCCTTATTATTCCATTTTTAGTGTAACAATTAAAGTGACAATTTGAAATCAAACTAATGAAAGTAAGTAAATGTGTTTTTCAAATATGTGAGATGCATTGCTAAGATGTCGAATTCCCCTTATTATTCCATTTTTAGTGTAACAATTAAAGTGACAATTTGAAATCATTCATGTTAGTCAATGTTCCTAATTTAATTGAAAGATTCTCTCGATAGCGATCAAATATATTCTCCTCATATGACCATTTCATCTCTCAATGAAATATGTAAACATGATAAATGCATTAACAATTGCTAGAACACCTATTGAAACCATATAAAGTATAGATGTATATCTCTATCCTCTATCGAATATTATAATATTTATTATATTGTGCTTAAACCCTTTTATCTTTCTCGATAACAATAAAATTTACTAACAATTCAATTGTTGATCAAGCAATTGAAAAAAATGATAAAACGATAATAAACATACACAAATCAAATCAAATTACAGTCAAAATTTAAAATATATATATATATATATATCATAACAAGTGTTCATCTTATTCTAACAATGCATAAAATTAGCCTAACATATCGAAATTACAAGAAATCATATTAAAGTGAAAAGACATAACCCGATTTTTTGTTAAATTGAGGAGAAGAAGATGAATCTTGAAATCTTGAATCTCTTCAATGGTTTCTTGATGAATCTCCACTTGCTCCTTCTCTTCTTTGATCAAAAATCAAGTTTGAATCTTCACTTGATTGAATTCTTGCAAGTTCGTTTCAATGCTCTCACAAAAACTATAAATTTTTCTCATTTGATGATAATAATTGATGAATATTGGAGTATGAAATATATATGAGATGACTCCAATATGTATTATGCTGTTAGGTATTTTTAGAAGTTGAAAATTGATTGAAAATCACGTCCAAATTGATTTTCAAAAGAGTTCCAATCGAATAAAGAAAGTTGTCTTCGTGTACAGATTTTATGTCTCTGTACAACAGTAAGTATTTTGGCCATAAATTTTTCTTTCGATATCCGATTGAATCTATTCAAAGTGCATTGAAAAGTTAGCTCAAAGGACTACAACCTTTTTAGAAATAGAAATTTTCAAATTCGAAAGTTTTCCCTGCCAAAAATATAGTCATGGCTCGGTTCGGCCCTTAAATCCACAAACTAAGCTCGGCTCGGCTCGTGGCTCATTTGCTCGTGGGTGAGCTTGGCTCGGCCCACGAGCTAGTGAGCTGACGAGCCAAGTCGAGCCGCAAGCTCACGAGCCGAACCGAGCCCACGAGCTTTTTGAATTTTTTTTTTTTTTTACCTTTTCACTTTTTTTTTTAAATTTTTCACGAGCTCACGAGCTCGGCTTGTTGAGCCCACTTGTAGTCTGCTCGGGCTTGTCATTTGACGAGCCCGAACGGCTCGGTGCTCGTGTTTTCATGAGCCAACGAGTGGGCTCGACGAGCCGAGCCCACGAGCCGAGCGGCTGAGCCGACGAGTAGGCTTGACGAGCTGAGCCCATGAATGGATCTCAATATTTGGCTAAAAATCTAGAATATAATTTGTGCGATTGAAAATTGATTTGATCATATTCCATTCATTTTTTGAGTTCTAATTCCATCCAATTGTCTTCTAACAATCTTTAAATTATCGTATTGTGGTCTGAATCAACTATCGAATATTGTTAATTTGGTACTCAAACTTCTGATTTTGCCATTTTTCACCATTTTTCGATTCTTTCTTTCGATTCCTAGTTCAGCCATTGAGTTTTACTTATATAACATAAAATACAACAATTTAGAATATATTTTGTCAAAAGAACTACCAAATATCAATATTTTAGGATCTCGAATAAGTGTATAAAATACACTTATTAGTAGAATTTGATTCCCTCATTGTGCTTAACTGGGTGATGACAGGTAAATGTAACTTGTGGTGCTTCTAGGATATTTGGGAGGATATCATGGTGTTGGTTTGCAAGCTTAATACCATGGTGTCCCATGTTTTTGGCAAGGCGAATATGGCAGCGCATTTCCTTGAAAAGGAGGCGGTTGGTGGCTCATCCCTAACATTTCATTTTGGAGGTTGTTTGCCTCCACAACTTATAGGAATTTTACACACAGATAGATGGGAACTTCCATACTTGCATCGTTAATTTTTCTAGTTGGGATGTTAGTTTGTTTGAGAAATGTAACCACGGTTTTTCTCCACCTTAAGGTTTCTATATTCCAATAAATCTGAAATTTGATTTAAAAAAATAGAATCTATTAAATAATTTTGTTCTTCTTTTTTTCCCATAGCATGTTTGGAGTTACATCTTTGCCAAAGAATTGCTTCTTCCTACTTTAAGCTAAGCCATCCATACTCTTATTTTGTTTATTATTACTCTAGTGTAGGGATGGCAAAATAGCAAGTCGGCTCGAGCGGCTCGGATTTGGCCCAAAAAAAGTCCGAGCTTGGTCGGCTCATAGCTCGATGGGGTTGAGCCCCATTTTGGGGTGTCGGCTCGAGTCGGGCTGGCCATGTGGCTCGACAGGCTGGCCCGTGAGCCTTAAAAAAAAACCTGGCCTTCAAATATTCAAAAAAAAAAAAAAAAATCGAGTCGGATCAGGCCAGGCCAGCTCGGTTTGCTAAAGCCCGAGCTGAAAGCTCGTGTCGAGCCTAAATTTTTTGACCGAACTTTTGCTCGGCTTGAGACAAAAAAAGCTCGAAATATTTTTACTCGAGTCAAGCTCGAGTAAAAAGTTTCGGCTCGACTCGTTGGCACCCTTACTCTAACGAAAATGAATTAGGACCAAATGCATAAAAAGTCAATCGTGATATAGACTTGCAGATTGCTTTTGTTGTGGCTTGCTTTTAAGAATGGCAAATGCTACATATGGCTTAGCAACAATGACTAGAAATTTTCATGTGAACGAACACGAACACAAACGCTCACGTTCACGCATCCATGCATTGGATGTAAACAAAGAAAAAAAGTTATGACGGAAGCATCACGGCAATCTTAAAAAGATGTTTCAACATGTGAAATGTGTCTCTTGTAATAATTAGTTCCTAATACGTAACTATTAGAGTTATGAAGGTCTTAATAGAAATAATAAAGCACTTTTATTCACTCATCGAATCCAAAATCGACACATATAAATGCGATCTTCAAAAGTCGCCCACCAAGAAAATGAAAGCATAAAAATATCTCAAATTGTTTACATAATCACTTTGTGTATAATACTCTAAAATATTTCCATCTGAACAAGTCAACGGGACCTCATACTTAGCCATCAACAACTTGTCTTGAACCTTCTTTAATTGCTGTTGTTTTTCTATTTCTTAAACACCCCTATGGACCAATTTTTCTTATTATAAACAATTTCAGTTTGTTTAAGCAGTTTTGTCTCTCGGTTTCGTGATTATTTGAATTGGATGTTCTTTGTTCAAGAATTCTTGTTTGAGCAGTCAGGATGGCGATTATTTACGAGCCTCGAGCATGCTTCCAGTCGCAGAGCGAAATTACACGCACACACGTGCTTGTTAATTGTTTGCAGGTAGGAGGAGAGAGTTGAAATTAAGTTGTTGACAGAAGATAGAGAGCACAACTGAACATATCCATGGTTGTTTTGTATATGAGCAGCTTTTGTGCTCTCTAATCTCCTGTCAATTAATTTTTATTTTGCAGCTTTCATCACTGAATTGTCTCTGCTTCTATAGTCAATTTAGCCAGTTCATCCACAGGCCAGACGATGAAAAAGGTAAATTCGACTTCAATATTTTTGAAAAACTTGACTAAATAGTATTTTTTTTTTGGATTTTAGCTGATGAAATCTTCATTAAGACATGCTATAAATTATCATAGTATTTATTCACTAGGGTTTTCACTTATAATTATGTTATGGATAGAAATCTCCTCTCATGGTGTTCAAAAGTTCCTGCGAAGAGAAAATGGGATTGCTTACAATCAATTTTTTAATCCAAGAGTTGTTCTATGTTAACGTTCACTTTGATATAATCGGTAACCAAATGGCCACATGACGACCACCTATTGGGTGGGGGGAGGTTGTGTTAACATAGCATAACTTTTCGTCCAATTATCTACTATTATCTACACTTTCGTCAATGTATTTATCAAAATTCTTATGGCAAAGTGTCATAAACCTTAATTGGTTCAAGTTACGAGCCTATGTACTCGGCCTATTCATTGGACTGAACCTAACATTATCTAGGCTCATTTTTTCAAGGTCTATAGTTTTAGGTAAGGAAATTACCAGAAAATTCCTTTCACTTCTAAAATTTCAATTCTATTACATGTTACATGTATATTTTATTTTACATCATTTTTTATATTGTTTCACGTGTCAACATATAATTGGACAGTTTTTAAAAACAACACACTTTATCATCCAACACTTTTTGAATTTGTACATAATGTACACCAAAATATCATCCATGAAATGTACAATTAACATTATTCATTCTATTATTAGCTATTACTACTTTTTTATTTTACAAATATTAATTTTTTTAAAGAAAAAACACACTTAAGCATACAAACACGTGCACAAAGAGAAGCTACAGAGAGAAAAATTGGTGAGACCCAGCTGATGCCCTTAACGACGTCAGTGAGGCAACGGACTCCATCGTCGACGAGTTTTCGACATAAAATCTTGCTATTTTCAACACCGGAGTGATGGTGATAGATCTGGCTAAATTCAAAGACTCATTTTTTTCTGCATTTTCACTTTATCTTTCTTTTTAAATAGAGGGCTTGGTGGAGGTGGTGGCGGCGTGAGATGAGAGACAAAGAGTTAGGGGACAATAGATCTTTGTTTAGCTTTTGTTTTGGGAATGTGATAGTGTTTGTTCTTGACGGGTTCTTGTTTTGTCTGTCTTCTTGGTGGGTGGATGATCATAATGGGGGTTATGGGTAGTGGTGGCATAGATGTGTTGGCGCTGATGTGGTGGTGGCACAAACCTGATAGTGATGGTTGAATTGATGTGGTGGTGAGATTGTAATATTGTATATTATAAATGGTGGTGATGGTTGTATCAGAGTCGGCCTAACACAATTTGCTACAAGTAGGCACGGTGGCGTCAACATAAGACTATGTCTTACAAGTATAACACAAATAGTTACAAGTGATGGCGGAGATCGGTATATGGCGGTGGTGGTTAAAACATGTGACGGAATGTGTGCAATAATTTGATAACAAATGTCACACATTATGTTATATGAGGTATAGTATAAAAAAACATGTTGCTAAAAAAAGGTTGATTAGGATTTTGAGATGTATTTTGATTTTTTCAAGTATTTAAGTATCCTTTCTTATACCTAATATAAAATCCGGTTGCAAGTTGTATCATTGAGCTTTGAGGCATATAAATATGGCAGTGTCACCTTGAGTAATCAATCGTGCTACTTGTACAATTTTATTTGACAATCTTGACCGAAAAGTCACACTTGATAACATTCCATTCATTAATTTCAAAAATTATTTTTAAATTCAATTGTCCAACTTTTGACAGCAGATTATTTTATTGTCAACGGGCGGGTAAATAGGTGGGTACGTTTAGAAAAATCCCAACCATAATTGTCAAGCATAATTGTATTTTACAAATATGTTAATTTCTTGTAAAACTTATATTCTTTTTCTTGCACGTGCAGTTAGGGAGGTGCAAAACCCAAACTAGATTAGCATCTCCATCATTGAATTTGTATTCGTGTGCAACATGTGGACACGAATTTCGAATCGAAATTTAGTGAAATTTAGTGATGGTGTGAATGATTTGTAACACATATGACAAATAATCAGTTAAGTCTTCCGTGGAGCCTATTAAAGAGGTCCATTTTCCTTTCTTTGGTCCAAAATATTCCGTTCTCTGTTTGTCCTGAATTTTCAATTCTTGTTCAACCTTGGCGATAGTATTAGGATAAAATTTTGTTCGCTGACAGAAGTGTAGTGCTCAATTTTTACTAATTTTGCTGTTGTATCCTAAGAAATGGGCAGTTTATCTTGAGAACCTAAGTTGAGGGGACATATCCAAAAACTTGTTTGGACGAATTCCGTAAACATACGAAATCGTGACTAATAATAAATGTAGTGAGTAAAGAGTATCGCCCCACAGGGAATAAGTTTTAAATTAAATTGTATCAACTCGTTATCAAATTCGAATGAAACTAACAAAGAGATATATGTTTATATCTAAATTATCTACTAATTATTTAATATGATTTTAAATTAAATATGGGATTAACGTGTTGAAATTTCGAATCCACATATTATTATCCTTTTTCCAATTCTCGGCATATTTAATTTAGTTTGATTTATTTATTCATGACAATTGTAATCCAATTTTCTTTAATTATCTCTCCCGATGTGTAAGTTAAATCTATCATAAGCACAACATGTACATATTCCCAGTTAGAATTTATAGTGCCTTCAATTACACAATTATCTTTATGATTCATACATGTTATTCTTAACATTTATTGACCGTCTAATAAAATTGTAAAGTTTTAAATTTATTATGAATCTCCCAACACTATAATAAATCAATTAATTACCCAATTAGTGATTAAGCAATTAAATAATTTAACAAAGCATACAAGATCAATCAAAAATACAAATTTAGTAAACTGCTTGGTTTTTTGATTAAAAATAAATAATAATAAAGTTCAACTTCATCCATCACAAAAGAATCTAGTCTAACATGTTTATAAGGATAAAACAATAAAAGAATTGAAAAATCACCGCCCAAAATTTATAAATACAAGAAGGAGATGTGACATCTATTTCTATTTCTTGATCTTGATCTTCAATCCCAAAATTTGATTATTCAAGTTCTTGATGTTGCTTGATTTGGATTCCTTGCTAGATTTGCTCTCCTCTCCAACTTATAATGAATTAGCCCCTAGTTCTTGAAAAATTTTATGTCTTGTACTTAAAAGTGGTGAAATTAGGTAAAAAAATAAATAAATAAATGCGTCCAATTTGGATTTCAAAAGAATTTGTATCAAATAAGGAAAGTTGTCCCCGTCTGTCAAAATTTGGCCCATGCCCACGAATGGTACACGTGCTTGCCCGAGCATGGGCAAGAGAAGACACTTTTTTTTTTTTTTTAGTTTCCAAACTTTGGAAATCATCATTTTTCATGAATTTTTGTTTCCTTTCTTCCAATTTCATTTTAATTCATCGAGTTTCACCTAACAAATAATAAATACACATGATTAGATCATAAAAACTCCTAAATGTCTATATTTAAGGGCCTGGATAAGTGTATACTTATCAACTATGTATATGCATGCCTTAGTTTATCATTCTACCTCTATGGTGTTGATTCGTTAATCATCATAAATGATTGATATATACTAAATTGGGCAAAAATTAAATTATATATCTTCTACATGCTTCGTCTTTCCATTCCATTATGTGGAAATTATATTCCTCTCCTCATATTTGTGATATTAGTCATACTTGTGTACACTATCACATATTGAGGATAACACAGAAACTAACAAGCAAACATCTCGATTTTTATCTGTATAATTTTTAGAATTACCAATATTAAATGTATGTTTATACGAATTTGATCTACTAAGCACGGTGCTTAATTTATGCTAAGCACCATGCTTATGTGGCAAAACAAACTACCCACTAATATAGTGTGCCACCTAAGCACGGCTAAGCACCATACTTAGGTAGCAAACAAACTACCCACTAATGTAGTGTGCTACCTAAGCAAGGTACTTAGCATAAACTAAGCACGGTACTTAGGAGATCATTATATATGGGGAAACTGATGAGTGTAAATCACTCATTAAATTAATACATTTAAAACATAGTTTTCAGCATGTTCTTGAGCACTTATGAGCGTTTTGATGTGTTTGTTCATGTTGTTTTGAAGTTTAAATACGTTGGAGAAAATAATGTATTTTGGAGCTTGAGATGGAGCCACGTGTGATCATAAAAGTAGACTTGAAGAGGAAGTGAAACAAAGAAAAAAATGAAATAAAAGGGCAGTGACTTGGGCGCCACGATTTGGCACATAGGTGCCCAAGACACACAAAAATGGGTAGAGAGCTAGGCGCCGTGGCACCCAGCTTGAGAAAATCGGCAGAAGACGCGACGCTGCGGCTCCAGCCCTGAGAAAGTAAAAAGTGTGTTTTTTTTAATCTTTTAGGCCCGGCTCAACTCCAATCCGTGTTGACATCTTAAGAGGGTATAAATACAAACTTAAAGACTAATTGAGGGAAGAAGGACGGCTTTGAAGACAAGGAAAAAAGAGAAATCATCTAGAGCAAAAACGATAAGTAATTGGAGAAGAATTCAAGCCGCAAAACAGTGTTTCTTATCCTTTTCTTCCCCATGTTCTTTAATTCAGAATTCAATATATTGTTTTTAGTAGTCATGAACTAATTTCGATATCTAGGGTTTGATGTAACTGAACTTGAGACATATTTGTATTCTTTTATAGTTAATTCATTGATTTTTTCGTTAATTCATTTGTGTTAATTCTTGCGAATTGCTTTCAATTACCTGATCAATAATTGAATGATTTGATGTGTTAAATTTCGGTACTTGAGAGAGGGAAATTTATGCATAGTCTAAGAAAAACATGACCTAGGAAATTATAGGTTTCGAAAGAAAGTATAATTCCTTTAAGGCTTATTCCATTTAAGAATCATGTTTTCATCATTTCTATAGCATTAATTCATAATACAGTTATTGGAATTAAAATATAGAAACAAGTTATATTTAGCACTCGAGAGAGAGAATATAATTTAACTTGTGATTCTCGCCTATGAATTCACGAAAAATTGATA
>CAIGRN010056800.1:0-35015 GCA_903798345.1 Fraxinus anomala
TTTCCAATTTTGACTTGGTGATTGAACAAAATGCATATTGCACCATGACTTAGAACTCAAATTCGAAACTCGCATTATCATTTGCAAGTTTTAGTTGTGAATCGAAGATAAAAGAAAGGTTGCAATTTTGAATCCGATATTAGACTTGTTTATAATGGTGAAACGATCTTTATCCATGGATAATAAGTTCAGTAGCAATACGGTTCAATCATTTTCTAGGAGCAAAATGAACTGCTCTAATGACCACATGTCAGAATATCATGCTTTTCAATATTTATTTTAGGCTTGACCTCTCTCTTTTCAAAAGGTAATCTTCTCGCTCACCTGACTCCGTGGCACGAGTTCATTTCCCCCATTTCCGGAAATAACATGAACAGGCGCACCCATGTGCCTCAAACAAGGATCGAATGTGATCCTCTTATCATATCTGTACAAATAGAATAGCCCATTTATATAGAATTGTAAAAAGATCATATATTATCATCAACCACAGAAATGAAATGAGATACTCCCAACTCACGAGAGATCTTGGCAGAATTGCCACATAAGTATCCATTGAATATTGAGTTCAATATATCATGATTAGCAAAAAGACGGACATTCCTTGCTCATTATCAGACAATCACTTATTCACAAACTTTGTATGGCATTAATACTTTTCATTTCCCATCTCATGAAAAACATTTTACCATACTTCCAAATTGACATCTACGGGGTCAATGTTGTCGACACTGACCAGAGGACAGCCTATTCCTCTTGGGCTGCTCCACTCGACTATCCGTATATGCTGTTATAGTAGGACTATGCACAAATATAATACCAGCAGAAGCCTACTAGTTGAATAATTCAATGGCATGCACTGATGAATGTGTGAATTGGCACAATGTTGTTCTAGAGATTAATAATGGAGTCCATAGATTTCTCCATGTCCAAATGACCAAATCTGATATCAAATGTTACAAACACATTTTTTATTAATAATTTAAAGAAGTAGGAAAAGAGAGGAAAAAACATAATAGGCTCATTCAAAAGAACCTGAATCTCCTGAAATATCCACAAGATATTAATAATTTCATTCTAAGATAATAAACACCTATTTCATTACTTTTGCTTCTTTAGATAGAAAATTACATAGCCTACAACTAGTCTAATAAGTAGGGTACACAAGCTCATTTTCCATAAATATTTATACAGTGGAAAAAACTATCCTAATCACTATTGATTTTTCCAATTTAGATAAACTACAAATTAAAAATAAATAATTTACTAATCTCAGTCAGTAGAATGCCGATGTAATTCAATTTACCAAAATGCTGCCAAAATTTGCTGAAACTACCAATCTAACGTGCAGATAAGCAAACACGAAGAGGTAAAAAGATGACATTGCACTTTAGTCCATAGCAATTTGTGTGTGAAATTGATATCCAAAAATTAATATTTCTATACAAATGAATCCATTCAAACACACATCACCTGACCTTTCACTTATGTTTGCTAAACAAGCTGACAAAAACCTTTGCCAAGAAACTCCCAACTGATAGCATGTCCACCATGTAATTGAAGAATCTGAACTAACCAAGAAACTAGTACTCTTTTTTGTTCGGAAAGGGTATTTCATTTCCATCTTTTATCTCCCACTTCAGCACCCCACTCCCTGTGTTTTTCTTACGTTCGGATAGCATAAACGATATATATATATGGAACGGAATGTTTATCTGTATATTTTTTATGATATCTTTCGTCTTTTTAAACAATTTTTTCAGATTTTTCCTTTCGATCTTCTGAAATTCAAAGTTAAGTCTAAACGCATTTCGAAAAACAAAATAAGAAAACTACAGGTAATGCTGCAACTGAAACCGGAACCAAACCTCCCATGCATTCACCACCTCAGACCCTCTAATCCCAAAGTTGAGACACCAACTGCAGCATCCGACACTATCCGCCAATAACAGGACTGAAAACCATTAACTGCATTCAAAAAAATACTAAGTTTTCGTCGTAACAAAACATTATATTTATTAATGACAAATATAGCTCAAAACAGACCTGATCACAAACAGGACACGTATCACTTCTTTCCATCCATTCAAGAATACAAGCAAGGTGAAAATGATGGTCACATTTGGTAATGATTTTTGGGTTTTCAGAGTCATATTCTGCAGAGAGACGCAAAAATTCAGTTTTCAATTTTTCCATCTCCAGTTACATCAGAGTGAAATAAATAAGCACCTGATGATTTTGATCTCACCTTCAAGACAAGTGGGACAAACATCTTCCTCATCCTGTAATGGGGAAACGACTACTTCGCTGGACTTTTTGAGTGTGTTGGAATTTTCATCCTCAACTTCTTTTGTTACTTCCAACTCCTCATTGAGTTGTGCCTTTTCATCAAACTCCAGGTTCTTCACTTTGGTTTCCAATGTGCTGACCGAAATTGTGTCAATAGACTCAGTGGGTGTGGTTTGCCTAACCACATCAACCTTGTGCCCAGGATCTTCTTGATTCCCTGATGGCGCAGGTGGGCGTCCTACAAGTGTTTCATAAGGAATTGGGGCAGGTGGTGGCCGGTAAGTATCAGGGACTGATGTATCTAGATTGGTATCAACCAAAAGCCCTGTAGAGAGAGCAGAGACTGCTATGTGGCGAGATGACAGGGGTTCTCGCTCCTCCAACGCTCTTGGATTCTACAAGCAAGTAGCATTTCAACAAAGAACAGTTCGGCAGGAGTATTAACAAGGTTATGTTAATGTCTCAATGAATTAAATGAGTTGTAGTTGAAAAAGAGAGATAAAAATAATAATACAGATTATAGCCAAACCCAAGTAAACAAAAGCCCGAAACATAAATACTTCCACAAAAAAAAATTAATAATAAACATATTTATGTGTGCTAATTGCCAACTTTAACAGATAGAGAGAAAATTATCAAAACGCAGATCTAGTTCTACAATCCATGCAGGCACAATAGATCAGGTCCAGCACAGGTGATTCAGGCCATAAGGCATGGATTGAACTAGAGAAAAATAAAATAAAATAAAATAGGATAACATGAGTCTGTTACTTGATCCAATTGCAATACATAAACCCAAGGAGTTCTGTTAATCTGCATTAAATGCAGATGATCACCGTGCCAAGAACAGAACTAGTTTTGAATTTTATAATTATTTATTAGTAACCATTGATGTTGCATTAAACAAACAGACAAAAGATTAATGAAGATCACTATTCATGATTAACACACCAATGAAGATAATCAATTTCCTCCTTCATCAACATACAATATTTGTCAACTTCTACTCGGCCAATAAGCTAAAATTCATGAATGAAAATATCAATAAGAAAGGAGACGGTAATTTTAGAAACTTGAGGGGAGCTCTATATAGTGATCAGAAGTTTGAGGGGAGGCTATCATAATCCATCATAGACTTTTCTTCAAGAATCTCATCATTAGCAGCCTAACATAAAATTAAAGAACTGTTGTTGATCAAAGATGTTATCTACTTATTTTTCACACATATACATAATGAAACCTAGCAAGCGCCAAGCACGGGAAACTAAACCTAATGTGCAATAGAAAAACATTAAATATTAATTCAAACTACGAAAATCCCAAATAAAAAACAGACTAAACCGCCCAGCAAATTATAACATTGTCACTAAAATTTGCTACTTTGAGATACGACTGATGCAAAAAGGCATCAGATATGAGTCAAGAGATATCACTCACTTGATAGAAAGGTGATGAGTTGTTATATTCAGCAGTCTTCGATGCACAGCAGCAGCAGCAGCCTCCCATCTTTAATTATATTTTTAATTCACCTGAGGCTAGTGGAGCTTTGCACATTGTTCCCTCCTCTATGCATGAAAAGAAAATATCATCACACCAATAAGGAGAAGCCCATTCTCAAAGACCATATAGAGTTAGAAGCACCGTTTGATCATTGTTAACAAAATGAATTAAAGCATAAACAGTGTCATCAGCTCGTTAATCTTATCCTACTAAAGGATGTCAAATGTTAGTAAAAAGTGTATAGTTTTCGAGTTCAACCAGTTTTCGAGTTCAACCAGAAATTCTGATGCATAAGAACATGATCACTTTGCTCACAAACAAGACAGGCCTATGCAAAAGTAGAAAAACTGTAGGAGTATTGCTAATAGGGAAGGTATAGATACTAACGACAAACGCAATCGAACAAGTAGTATAATTGTATGAGAATCGTGGAAGAAGGGAAAAGGGAAATAGAAGAGATAGAAGCAGAAGAGAAGATAACAGGAGGGAGGGAGGGAGAGAGAGAGAGAGAGAGAGATGCTCATTTCAGAATTTTGTAATGAAATCAAACTTCACAGAAACGAAGAATAAAAAATAATATTAATAATTAGTCCTTTTTTAACACACTCGTTTCCATGATTATTAAGAGCGATGTGATAACTTGTCATCATCTATTAGGTTGCAGACTTGCAGTAATTGATGACTTTTGATCTGGATGTGTTGCAAATCTATAGGTTGCATGATGGATAAATCTATTTCAAATAATTTGAAATTAGTTAAGCATGAAGAGGTTTCAATTAAGACTAATCAGGGAGGAATTTAAGTCCATTATACGCAACTTCAGCACAATGTTTAGCACTGGGGAATTGAGTTCATAGGAATTGGAATTCCTGAAGCTTTAAATGGAAACAATACCAATTTCAATTCTAACTTTACAATTACATGCTCCAAAAAGAAGTCAGAAATGTTTCATGAATTTGAGCGACCAATCCGTAATTGATCTTACTCAACGGGGATCCATTCTTATGAGAACGAAATCCATTCCAGCATATTCATTAATCCAATAGCCAATAGGTTTACACCTTCTGAGGATAGCGCCATATATTAAAAGCATATGTTAAGCTCATGAGACATTAATTCCGATATAATTATTACTACTACAGATGCTTTTATGTTGTATATAGAACAATCAACTATCACATTGATCTTTTTTTCTTAATAGCAAAGGAAGATTTTATTAAGAAAGAGAGAGAGAGAGAGAGAGAGAAAGTACATAGAAATATAGGACAAACTATCCTCAATAGATAACAGAAGCAAGATCCTCTTCAAATGAATGAAATTTGTACCAAAGAAAGCTTCACGGCCATAGCCCGAAGAGATGTAAAGAAAAGTATTATACCACAACGAAGGCAATCTTAGAGGTCATTGCTAAAAAATTCTTTCATTCTTCCCTTCCAAATGAATCACAACAGCAGCAAACACTTTTAACTCTCCTTCATAAAAAGAAAATCACAATGCTCTAGATACTAATCTGGTCATTCCACGAGTTGTATAACTCCAGTCCAATAACTGGAACTATGTAATAACCCAATGGATAATTTCTTATCTCAATCATCCTCCAATAACAATCCAGTAAATCTAAAATTAGTGTAACTATACACACTTAACTGGAAAAAAAAATCGTATTTCAAGAAAATTCGAATTAATACCGCTGTAATACAGTAAAATAGATACGACTATGACAGATTAAACTCACACAAGTGAAAGAGAGCGAGAAACATAGACACATCAATACTTCAATAAATAAATCAAATAGAAAGTACAATCGAAACACATAAAAACCTCAAAGCCCTAAGATATATACAGAGTACAGATAGATACAATCACAACAGCGAACCTTCATAACATCCGCAGCTGCAATCAGCTCTGACAACAATAAATAATATCGAAAACAAAAACTCATCAAAACAGTAATTAAGTAATCAAATTCATTACAGGAAGCTCCATTACATGCGTGATTATACGCAGGTAAGTAAACACACATGGATATACGCATAACTGTGTGTACCTGATGGATTATGATTGAAATGGTGGGGATTGATAGTTGAGAGAGTTGAGAGGTGGCGTTGCTGTTGAGAATCTTGAGTGTATCTGTGTATGACTTGGCAGTGAAAGGTGGACTACTTTGAAAGTTGGAATTATTGTAAATTCGCTAATTCACAAGGGGCTGTTTGGATGTGCTTTCTAACCTCCTTTTTAATTTTTTTTCCTTCTCTAGATTTTTTGATATTTTCCAAGGAAGAGCCTTGCAAATAATAGCAAGAGCGAATCAAATTGAGTCGAATCTAGTTTAATTCAGATATGTAAAATTTACAATCCGCTTAATTATTAAATAAGGTTAAAATGTATGTGTTTCGCGTGGAAATCGTTAACAATTAAAAAAATGTTCAGACGATTGTGTGAGGAACAAACATCTCAAGACAAAGTCCCAACGAGGAATATTTTATTTATGAAGAATACGATTTACAATAAATGAAACGCATCAAAGGGGCACAAGCACACAAGTAAATTGAAAATTTAACGAAAAGAAAAATAAAGGAATGCAATTACACAATTCTCTGTTCGAGAGTTGTTTAATCGGATCTTTTCTTCTATATTCTCTTTTCTCTTTTATACATCATTTGACAGTTATTGTAGAATCATTTGAAACTTCTCGCCCTACAATTACCCACATTTTCTATTATGGATGACTTGCCAAAGAAACTGTTTATTATCGCTGCCACTTCTCTCATTATTTAACTGCTTGCAACCGAGATTCATGGATTGTGGGATGAACTGTTTCAATAAACCGTCTGTCGCTTTAAATAATAATAAGATATTATCCTCGCCCAAATCTTGAGCATCTCGCAGACTTGAACGACGAGGGTTCTCCGTTACTTAGATGTCTTGCAGGCTTGAGCGACAACCGACCTCCACTATTTGGGCGTTTGTTAGGCTTGAGCGATGATGAGCTTCCATTACATAATTCCGTCTTGGGCTTCCAGATGGTCTTGTTTGAATCCATCCTTCGAATTCCGTAGCTGGGTTTCAGCTCTCTGGACCATTTAATTGGGCCTTATTATTTTTGTATGTGAACAGTATGTATTGTATTGATGGGCTAAATTTAATTTTCCTACTAATCGAATGTAGCAAAATATTTCATTTTGACTAGAGAATAAAGAGTAAATTAATAAAATTTTGGTTTCACCTCTTAAAAGGAATGGAGGGAATAGAAGTTCTTACATGAATTTTCAACTCAAAAACCTACTTGCTTTCGTAATTTTTCAAGTAACACGTCAACTAAAGTATTATTAATCACCATTCATTCATTTGTCGACCTCTCCTGACTTCTTTAGTCCCTTTCCCACCTATCATATTTTGGGAAGAAGCATACTACATTGCTGAGTATTTATCAATGTTAGCAACGTCGTGAGTGCAAGTACTCAAAAAGACTAATGCTAAAGGCCCATTTAGCACGACTTTAAAAATGTTAAAAAGAACTTTTGAGTAATAAAAGTTGATTTTTGACATGTTTGGTTGATTTTATAAAAATGCTTATTTTCATTAAAAGAATTTTTTAAGGAAGTTGGTCAACGTGACTTTTTATAAAAGCTGGGATCCGAAAGAGGAAGTTCTTCTATAAATTAGTTTTCAAACACCAATTAAAACAAATTTTTCAGAAAACTACTCTACAAGAAGCAGAGGAAAAAGTCGAAGCTTGTCAAAAGTCATAAAAGTCATTA
This sequence comes from Fraxinus anomala, assembly GCA_903798345.1. NCBI lineage: Eukaryota > Viridiplantae > Streptophyta > Magnoliopsida > Lamiales > Oleaceae > Fraxinus > Fraxinus anomala. The sequence continues at coordinate 7,551 of CAIGRN010056800.1, forward strand.
TTTAATAGGACATTTTAAATGTAGAAATATAAATCTAATTTAAACTATCTTATTAATTGATATCTCAAAATTACTACCTAAAGGGGTGTTTAGCGCCAATTGAGTTACGTACTATAAAAATAAAGTTCCCAAACGCTGCCTAAGAGCGATGGAATTGGAAAAGGCTTTAGCCTTTCAATGGTAGACTTGTGGTATTTGAGTAAAGCCGCCACCAAGTTGGTGGCTGGCCTCCAACAACCACCATTTTAGGTGGTTTTTGGTCCACCGCCTACAGCAACTATTTGTAGCACTATTGAGATTTTCTTTAAATAACAAGGACTTATAAAGTTGTTTCAAAAAATTTCAAGAAGTTGTTGGGAATTTGTTGGGTGGAATCATATCCCTATACACAGTATGCTCCAAGTCTCACTCACAATGGGACATATTGGTGGAGCAATAAATATGGAATGCTTTTAGGGTGATCACTTTTGGAAGAATTAAAAGTTATTTCTTGATTTTCTCGAGGTTGAATTGTCATCTATACATTTTACGAGTTATCGATCACGCAATAATAACCCTACTATAAAATTCAAACTAGACCCGTGGTCGGTTTGATTAGAAAATTTGGGAACAATTCCTTTTCTTCTCTCTTTTCCTGCCTTTTTTTTTTTTTAATATCTTGCTTTCTCTTGTTTTTAATCATGTTAGTAAATTTTTTTATTCCGATATTTAACATTGGTAATTAGTGATTGCAATGCAAGCCCTTCCATTATCTCTTTCTCGTGTTTGTCAGTCAAACCTAGTATGTGACGCGTTGACAACATATGAAAATATCGTCTTTACCTTTCTGTTTATGGTGCAACAACACATTAAGTAATCCTAATACATTATTATTATTATTATTATTATTATTATTATTATTATTTTGGAGCAAGTAGCTTGATTCGAAAACTTCCTTATAAATGACATTTAATTGTCTAGAAGACCGATATTGTTGCAATTATTGCCACAAATACCACCAAAATCGAAGGACTATGGTGGGAGTGCTTCTCAGCTTGGAATTTAGACATGGTTTAAGCATGCGAGGTTAAAACGTTGCAACCCATTTTGGGTGATAGGCTCCCGTCAAAAATCACATGCAATGTACACATGACTTTGAGCTTTTTGTCAAGTCGTGTGTGATTTGGATATCCACATCGAGAGTTTCTATCACGTGAGAATTTAGATTTACAAATTTAAATAAACTGGACAGTTAGAACCCAAATCACACTAATTGAAAGGTTGGAGAGTCTAATCCTAAATGTTTCCAAATATTACTAGGTAGTTATATTGTTATCACAAAATTTTAATCGATACACCACATTTTAACTGGAATAATCTTTACTTATTATAATAATTATTTCCTTAACTTTTTTCCATTATATTCTTATTTTCAACATTTCAATAATTAGTACGTTTCATATTTGATAATGATTTATATAAAAATATTTTATTTTTATGCTTTGAAATGAGGGAAAAACATTTATTCGTACTTTTTATTTATTTATTTTTCAAATATAATAGAAAAATAAGTTATTTTACGTAATTTCAACGAACTTTTGGACAAAAATTATTATCAAATACAAAATATGTTAATTAATGAAAATTTTGACAATTAAAATAATATAAAAATCGTTAAGAATATAAGTATTATAATAAGCAAAGATTAAAAATATCAAAAGCAATTAAAATGTAGTACTAGAAATAAAAATTGTGGTAGCATATAATCACCCCATGTTACTATTCTAAGGGCTCGTTTGACCCCATTTTTGTTATATATATATATATATATATATATATATATATAATTTTCCTTTTTTTGACTAGTGTATTAATGAAAAATGTGATTAAAAATTAAGATAATTTTTTTAAATTTACGCATAATATTATTTTATAAAAAATATGTGATTAAAACACAATACATCGTTTTCAAAGAATGGGTTCTAAAATACAAACCTACGAAACCCTCGTCTTTCATTTTTACCCAAAATCCCCTCCCCTCCTCTCAACAAGGCAGAACCCAGAAATGAATTTCCGAAAATGCCCCAGTATTCAAGCTCGTCTTCTCGGCGATGCCTTTCGGATCCTTCGATCCGGATCCGATCGACCCTTCCACGCGTTCTCGCAAAATGCGCAGAAGTCCCATGTCTACGCAGGTTGGTTTATCTTTTTTACTTCGTTTTTTGTTTATGCTAATATTAATACATACGTGTATATGTATAAATTTAGCCTATACTGTTTGGAATTTTATATATTCGTCAGAGTATTTCCGTATGGATTTTGTTTTTAAGTGAAGACGGTAAATGAGTGTGAGATCTTTCAGTATCGTTTCAGTGGGTTTTTTCTTGTTTGCTCTAATTTTCGAATAGCTATTAGTATATTTTTGTCTATATATACCTGCATGTGAAATTCTTGGGTAATGATGTTCATAGCCGTAAACCTAAAAGCCACGAGAATGTCAGGCAGTGAGGTCGAAGTTGGAAGTGGTGATTTAACTCGGCAGTCAAATTAGTGAACAATGTTTTAGAGCTTTGGATATCGTAGTATGACCTTTTACTGGTGAGCGTATAGTCGGGTACCGTTTATGGAGCTTAATGCTTCTGTGTCGTACTGACTTTTCTAAGTAGATGGATCTGAGCTCTTGTATTTGGTTATTGGTACCATATTACATCGCTTTATTCGAGCTTGGATATCGTAGTATGACCTTATGTGGCTCAAGCTAGGATACTTTTGATTGTTTTCCTTATTTGAAGTAATTTTTTGAAATTCAAGTTGCAAACCAAATTTAATGTTGCATCAAATATAAGCATTTGCGGTAGCTCCATATGTGCTGATAGATTGAGACTTTGATGCCAAGCATTATGGTGTCCATCAATTGAATATTCTTTGGGAATATGCAATCCAAACCACCCTATATTTATTGTGAGCCAAGAACAAAGATGGATTTGCCTGCTATCTTCAGTACTACTTAATCAAGAACATAGGAAAAAAGGGGTGGGGTGGTGTGGGGATTCATTATCTTCTTACTCTTTGACTGCTATGCTACTCGAGTAACATTCTTCTGCAATTCAATTTAGTCCTAAATCTTATTCCTCATTGTTATATGTATGCATGTTGTGCAGAAAACTTCAAAGGCAACACACATCTTGAATCATCAATTTTGGGAAATTTGACCTTAAAGCTCAGTCTGATGAAAGTGCAGGAGACTGTGACTCCACCATATGCAGTGGGTTTCAGGAGTTCCATTCATTCTGGACAACAAACTGAGGTTGAGGCAGGAAGGACTTCTAGATCCATGGACTTTGAGGCAGGAAGGACTTCTAGATCCTTGGACTTTGTCCGTGGAATAATTCAGGAAAATGGAAATAATCCAATGGGCAGACTACCACTTTCTCAGCTCCATCTTGAACAAAATGCTGATATTGTCCATGTGAAGCTGATGCGGAACAATACCTTTATAACTGTCACGGATTCTAAAGGGAACAAAAAACTCGGAACTTCTGCTGGAAAGTTAGCAACAAAAGGAGGTAAAGTCTCTAGATACTCTGCTGAAGCAGCTGCAGAAGACATTGGACGTAAAGTAAGGGAGATGAAATTGAAGTCAGTTGTAATGAAAGTGAATGGATTTACTTATTTCAAGAAAAAGAAGCAAGCCGTTCTAAGCTTTAGAGAGGGCTATACTCATTCACGGGGTGATCTAAATCCAGTTGTATACATCGAGGACACGACCCGAAAACCACATAATGGTTGCCGTCTCCGAAAGAAACGCCGCGTATAGTTATTGCAATTTTGCGATCTCATACATGTGGTGCTGAGATGGAGATGAGGCTGATAGTTCAATGTTCAGTAAATAAGGTGCTACTTTTTGCGTGATTATACCAGAAGAAAATTTATGTTCATGCTATTATTGCTTATCTTAAAGCCACAGGTGCAGTGACTAGTTGATGAAAAAAACAAAGAGATTGCTGATCTATTTTCATCTATTGGTCTAATTATTCATGAGGAAAGGCTTTCACCCCTCCTCCAAAGGATGTTCGGAAGTCGAACCTAGCCCATTAGCATGGAAAGGCTTTGTTCTTACCGTTTGAGTTAGGCTTGGCCTTTAGGCAAGTGTACTTACTTTAACAGAGAAATTTATTCGATTTGGGATTTATTTTTAGCCCAAGTTTGGGCTCCATGAATATCTGCTCGTTTCTAACACAAACATTACCCATATTTGACATTGCCGCGGCTCCTTGGATCCATCGTCTCAACCATACCCCACCCACAATTTTCTCAACATCAGAGTAGGTACATAAATTCCGTTGCTAGGAAACAGCACCAGTACCAGTCAATAAAGGGAAGAAATACCCAATGTGAAGAATAATGTAACCTTCAATTAATCAAACCAAAACAAAGTAAGCTTCAATTCAATAATAATAATGGAATTAATGCTGTGAATGAATAATAAACACTTCCACATCAATATCACCAAGATTGGCACAAAAAATGGAGTTACACGGCTCAGATTTGAAATCCAAATCCACACAAAGCAGTTCCAGTAGTGAGGGACTAAGAACCACACTTAAGGCCTGAAAAGAAATAGCCAACGGGGCGAGCAGGAGCAGCCCAAGAAGCCGGCAGATAATGTAAGGATGCTGGCACGAAGGCAGCAGAAAAATGGCAATAGAGGAGGCAAGGGAAGAGTCGAATCAGTAGCCAGTAGCCAGCCAACGTCCCGACAAAGAGGGAGGAATGTGTGTTCCAAAGGAACCAACCATCGACAACCAAGGCAGCGAAGGAGAATGAGCCAAACACAAAGGAGACGCCTCTTGATTTCTCTCAAAAGGGGGCTAAGGAATTCAACCGTGTGTATGTATGTATGAATAGGGCAAAATGGCACCCATATATATGTAACACACTTTAGGTCAAGTGTGGGTCGGGCCCTAAATTCAACTCTCGATCCAACTTCACTTCGTTGGTCATCAGTTTTGTGGTTCGAGCTGACTATTTAAAATAGTCTCAACAATGGGTTCAAAGCGAAACCAAATGAATTACTCTGATCCAACAAATTCATCATCGTCCCGAGTTTATTTGGTATCAAAATACCTAACAAACCTTGATGCCAAATACACTTGCAACGTGATTTCAAATAAAATTGAAACAGCACATAGCTCTATGGATGTTTAGAAGTGCAAGATAACTTCTAAACTTTACTAGGAGGAACACATTGTGCCCATATCTGCTGGGTTATAATTTAAATGCACTCTCTCAAGTTTCATCAAATCTTGAGGCACTAAATCTCTAATAAAATGTAGCCTAACATTAATATATTTAGTACGTTCATGAAACACATAATTCTTACACATGTTGAAGTTGAGGCTTCCAACTCACACAAGAGACACAAAGTAAACATATCACATGAATAGATTTCATATTATTTCTATCATCACTACAGTCGCATCTGTGAAACCTTTGAGTTTCACACCCTCATTAGTAGATTTATAAGCTAACCCCACATCAATTGTACCCTTCAAGTACATAAGCAACCACTTTAACGCTTACCAATGTTTGAGACTAGGATTATACATGTACCTACTTAACAAACTTACAGTGAAAGCGAAACCATGTCTACTACAGACCATAAGGTACATTACGGAGCCAATGATAATTGAATAAGGAATGTTATTCATAAATTCTCTTTTTTCATCATTTGCAGGTGATTGTTCTTTTCACAAAATAAAATAGTGTCAGAGGCAAAGAAGCAAGTTTGCAATCAAGCATGTCAAATTTCTTCAAAACTTTAAGCACGTGAGGAGTTTGATGCACATACAAGCAATTACTAGACATATCCCGATTAATCTCCATACCAAGGATCCTCCTAGCATGCCCTATGTCTTTCATGTCAAATTATTTCTCTAACTTCATTTTAATCTTGTTTACCACCTTCATGTTAGGCCCAATTATCAATATGTCATCCATATAAAGTAACAAATACACTCTTTATTAGTGCTATGATGTAGGCAATACAAGTAATGATCAAACTCACTCCCCTTGAAACCAATAGATAACACATAAGAATCAAACTTTTTATACTATTGACGTGGAGACCGTTTTAGCTCATATAGAGATTTCTTTAAAAAAACACACATGGTCAGATTTAGATTTACTTTCAAAACCTTTGGACTGATTCATAAAAATCTTTTAATCAAAATCACCATACAAAAATTTTTTTTGACATCAAGTTGTTCAAGTTCCCAGTCATAATAAACAACAAAAATAAGTATGACAATAATAGTGGTATACTTAACAACTGGCGAAAATATTTCATTATAATCTACCTCTTCCTTCTACGTGCCCCTTGACCACTAACCTATCCTTATATCTCACTATCTCACTCCCAGTGGTTCCCTCCTTAATTTTATAAACTCATTTGCATCCAACTATAGATTTATCCTTAGGTTTAGGAATTAAATCCCAGCTATCTTGCCTAGCCATTCCTCTCTCTTTTTCACTCCTCATAGCTTCCTCATAGGTATTAGGTTCCTTATCAACTAGTTCTTGATAGTTAGTATAAGTTATGGTCTAGTCAGATATCCATTAGAGTTTCCTATGTGGTCTCCTCTCTCTATCTCTAATTAATTAATAATCAACTAGATCTAATTAATTAATGTTATTGACTGAAATGTATTAAATTGAAATGGAAATCATTATTCCAACAGTTAGACCTTTCTTTAATATATCAATTCTCTATTCCTAATTGCCGTTTTTCGAAAAATACTGGAAATAGTGATTTTGGTCGATAAAATTGTCCTAAAAAACTTCCTCATTACCTTCTAATTCTATGGTCTGCTGATTTTGTAAATCACTCTCCACATTGCTCAAGGTAATAGGGATATGGATACTCGAATGCTCCACATCAACCGGAGATTCTTCCCTAGCAGCTTCTTACTATTCATTGCTCGCTTTGTAAGATATCTCTAATTCATTAAATGTGATATCGCAGTTTATGATTATTCTCACACTCTTGTGGCTTCAATCCTATCACTCTGGGTAGTCTAAGAAGACACACTTCTTAGCTCTAAGTTCTAGTTTTCCCTCACTTTGATATGAGAAAGCAGCACAACCAAATGTCCTAAGTATAGAATAATCAGCACATTTACCATATCAAATGTCATACGGAGTATCACCATTTAAAGCAGCGGAATGAGTCATATTAGTCAAATAACACGCAATCATAATAGCTTCACCTCAAAAAGATTTAGGCAAATCAGAGCTTAACATCATACATCTAACTTTATCAAGTACGACTCATTCTTTCAGCAACCCCATTTTGTTGGGGAGTGTAAGGTATAGTCCTATGTTTAGCGATGTCAGATTCATTACACAAATTATCAAATTCAGCATGGTAGAACTCGAGAACATTAATAGTACGCAAATATATCACTTTCTTGCCTGCTACAAGAGGTGGAAATGAAAGGTTAAATTAAAATTCACGAAAGTTTTATATTTATCTTTCAGCAAATAAACTCACTCACGTTTGGAGAAATCATCAATAATAGATAGAAAATATTTGTTACCACTAAAGTGGGATTGCTCCTTGAACCCACAAATCAATATGAATATATTTTAACACTCCAGATGTCTTGTGTGTGTTAGATGAAAATGACATCCTATGATGTTTACAAACATACAATGATCGCAAAATGGTATGTCAGACACTTAATCCTTACCAAACACACATTTTTTGTTAAAAAACTTAAGTCACTTAACACTAACGTGAGCTAACCTATTATGCCACTTCTGTGTTGATCAGTGTCAGTGATAATAGAATTTAAATCACCCATTACTTCAACACATGTGATGTAAATTCCGTTGTTCCTAGAAGTCTTAAAGGCTCTAAGTGCCCCCCGTAAATATTTTTAACACTCCATCACCAAGTGCACCTGTGAAATCTGTACGCTCCAACTCTCCCACATAAATTAGATTCCTACCTATATATGGAATATATCTAACTTCTTTTAGTGTGTGCCCAAAATTACTGTAAAATCTGACGGTCACACTGTCGATACCAGTGATCTTATATGCGACTCAACCCCATGCAATTACATGTCCATGATCAAACTCGATGCAAATTATCGAACCACAATTTATTTGATGTAACATCAAAAGAAGCATCGGAGTCAAGAATTCACTCGGGAGTTTATAGACGAGTTTATTTCAACTGGTTCAATATCTAAGAGCATATAAACCTCACCAAGTTCACGTCTCTGGATGACAACATTTACCCTACTGGGTTAACCACCCATCTGGTCTCAACTTGTTTTTCTCTTTATGGCAGTCAATGTTCTAGTTTTCTACAACCATAACATTTCTTCCCCTTAGCCTTCCCTTGTGACTTATATCTACCTCTCTACTTTTTCTTGCCATCGTTGTTTTGCCCCTCCACCCTTAAACTGAGTTCTACCCTCATTTGGTAATCTCTCCTACTTTTCTCTTGTTTCTTTCAACTTTTATCTTCATCTCTTTAGTTTTTAAGGAATCGATGACTATATTGGATGTAAGGGTAATCCCTCATTTGATAATCCCTCCCGTATTTGATTGCAATCTAACATCCTTAAAATTATCAGGAATGACATTCAAAAGAATAATAGTTTTATATTCATCATAAACATTTTCACCACAATTTGTAATATCTTAAACCAATTTATTGAAAACGTCAAGATTATCATTTAAATATTTTGAGGGATCGATTTTGAAACTGAAAACTTTCAAGTAAGAAAAGTTTGTTGAGCATGGATTGAATCGAATAAAGCTCCTCAAGCTATTTCCAAAGTTTTTCGACAGTCTCGTTTGCCAACTTTTCGCAAAGCAATATCAAATAAGTGCAAGATAATAGAGGTATAACTAGTTCGCCGTTCGCCAAACTCTTTTTTCTGATCCTAGTCACACTTATAGCAAAAGAATTATCAATGGCTTTTAAAATTTTTTGTTGTATTAAAATCTCTTTCGTCTTTTGTTACCAAATAGAAAAATCATTTTTACCGTTAAAGACATCCAAGTCAAAATGATGCACATACATCTTAACAAATAAGACATGTAGCATGTAAGCAACCTTCAAAGAGACAACCACATAGAAAATGTCATATAGGTCGCAGTTATACACCGATCTAAATTCCTAGGCTTGTCGTGAGATTCGAATCTCAATCTCAAGGGAATTCTCAAGCGGGTAAGATCAAATGTAACAATTCTAATCACAAAAAGCTCAACAACAAAACAGAAATTGAACAACGGTCAATAAAACCACAAAAACGATAATATCACAATTTAGGCAAATAGTTCTAAAAAACTAGCATCAAGCAATGCCGCAATTCTATTGGTCACCCTACATAATTACCTGCTATTGCAGTAATTAAAAAGTTTCAACCAATTTACCGGACCTATCTGTGGTCCGTAACAACGAGATATGCGAACTTAATTAAGAATTCAAGTCCTCATTGCAAAATCAGTAGACCAACACTTCAATTGCACAAAATACACACGTATAAACACAGAAATTCCGATTTTCAGCCACTAAGGAACAAAAATTAGCAAGCAATCGAGCTATTGGAGACTTTGATACAAGTTTGTGAAGAATAATGTAACCTTCAATTAATCAAACCAACATAAAGTAAGTTCCAATTCAATAATAATAATTGAATTAATACTGTGAATGAATAATAAACACTTCCCTATCAGTATCACCAAGATGGCACCAAAAATGGAGTTATATAGGATTTAGATTTGAGACCCCAAACCACACAAAGCAACTCCACTAGTGAGGGAGGGACCAAGAACCGCTGTCAAGGCCTCAAGAGAAATAGCCAACGGGTCGCGTAGGAGTAGCCGAAGCCAACAAATCGTTCAAGGATGCGCACACGAAGGCAGCAGAAAAATGGCAACGAATGAGGCAGTGGAAGAGTCGAACCAGTAGACAAGTCGTCGATCAATGTGCTAACAGAGAGAGCGAGAAATAGGTTTCACAAAGGAACCAACAATCGACAGCCAAGGCAGTGAAGGAGAAGGAGCCAAACACAAATGAGGCAACTCTCGTTTTCTCTCAAAAAGGGGTTAAGGATTTCAACTGTGTGTATGCATGCATGAATACGGCAAAATGGCACCCATATATATGTAACACGCTTTAGGTCAAGTGTGTAGGCCGGACCTTAAATACAACTCTTGGTCCAACTTCACTTTGTTGGGCACCAGTTGTGTGGTTTTGGTTGACTATTTAAAATAATCTCAACAATGGGTTTCGAGCGAAACCGTATGAATTACTATGATTCGACATTCGACAAATTCATCAACGTCCCGAGTTTATTTGGTATCAAAATACCTAACACCTTAGAACAACTAGAATCAATGCATAAAACAGAGACGAGCAGTTTTCTTTGGGTTTTCTACTTCTCTTGCAGAGTCCCAATAATTCAGATTCCAGAAAAAAGTATTAAGCCCCTGTTTGGTAAACATTCTTTCAAAACTTATTTTCAACTAGACATTCTTCAATAAAATATATTTTTCATTACATCAATAACTTTTCTTTACTTTTTAACCACATATTTTCCATCATATCACAGTTTAAAATATATTATTTTCTCAATAATATCCATCAAATAAATCTTGAGATACAAATTCCAGTCCACGTTGTGAATATCTGCCACTAACCATTTTTGGGATGTAATTTTGGGATCAAAATGAATCCCATAAGCACAAAAGGAAGAATCGAGAAAATCCCATAACCGACAAGGTGCACCAAGCCCAATAATCTAGTTATGACCACATTAACCAATTGAGACCCCGGACATTGTTAAGTTACAGTCCAACTCCTTGTTGAAAGTCCAATCAATTTAGCACTACATTAGAAAATTCCAACTTGAAAATATGTCAATGGCACGACGGGAATAACGAATGGAATAGAATACATGTTTGCAAATTTTGTAGGTTATTATTTCCTGAAGAAATTCTTTTAAAAGCTCAACGACCATTGAAAAATATTTTAAACTTTAATGACCGTCTAATAACAAAAGCTAAAGTTCAATAACGATTAGAGAATACTATTTGTCATAGTTGGACATTGTTAATGACATTGGCCTGCGACATAAGATTTCATTAGCCATGTCAGCAGTTCATTTAACAAAATCCATCGGAATGATGGACGGGATCATATATGAAAGTATAGTAACCAATGATTTAATTAATTGGTATGAGATCGAGAAAGAAAAAATATGTATTTTCATGTTCTTAGTTTAACCAAATTCTAGTTAGGCGGTAAGAATCTTTCAAGTTTTTATATGGACAAATTAAAATTAAAAATTTATATGTTATTACTTAGTTAATTTAAAGATTTTAGGCTCTTAAATTCATGTTGAATGTACACAATATTTATTGGATATAGAAACTTTAAATATTTTGTAGAATTTTAATTTAAAAGGAAATATCTATTATTATTTTATTTTTATTTTTTTGTTCATACATGTCACTAAGTGTATAAAGTTATGTAAATTTCAAGTACTTCAATAAAAACTCAAATAGGATACAATTCTTCAAGCTTGTTTTTTTTGAAAAGAACGAATATAGAAAAGAAAAGGAAAAACTCCTATTGCCTTTCTATTTGAAAATAAAGCCTCTAATTTCAAAGGCAACTCTAACAAGTAATCTTTTATTCCATATTACTATCATTCATTGATGTACCCATTTGAAAACAATTCAACGACGACAAAATTCTTGTTTCAAAATGAATAAGCCTCCATTTGAATAGTTTATAAATAGTCAAATTTCATTTTTAACCATAAATTCAAGGCTTGTGTGATAAAGATTTTGATAAAAATTGATTAAATGCGTGATAGAAAAGATCATGAAATATACAGTTAAAATTGAAGTTATATCAATTGATAAAACCTTGTTATCAAACAGATTAAATGCGTGATAGAAAAGATCATGAAATATACAGTTAAAATTGAAGTTATATCAATTGATAAAACTTTGTTATCAAACAGATTAACAAGTATTATTCACTTATCACTCGTTCATTCCTATCTATTTCTAAATTAAGCTTTTTATAAATTCTTCCCAAATGGAGGCTAAGAAATGAAATGATGGTAGTGCACTTTGATCTATTATAAGAGATTAGTGTTGAATTCGAGAAGCAAGTGCCATAAAACAAATGACGTGGTAAATTTAGATCAATTTAAAATAAACTTAATAGAGTAATTGCTTGAATATTGTAAAAGAAAGGATTAATTTGATAACTTCTATCGAAACTTCCACATATACAAGCAGTGGATTTAGTTTGGCCTTTGGAAGAGGACCCTTGACCCTTTTTATAAGTCTTTTGCCAAGTGTTATACCGCCCCTTGTCCCATTAGCTACAATGTCGATCTCAATACGCGTGCCACCGTCCTAATTGAAGAGTTTTGATTAGTTGTTAAATCCGATCAAGCATGTTATCATTCTACCTAGGTCATAGCTACAATCTAGGTCATGTGATTACCTATTGTATATCCAATCATTTTTCTTTTCTAATTGGTAGATGGAAAGGTGTTGATGTCAAACTTCGTCCACTTAATAATGACTGTTTAGGAGGTGGTGATATCACAAAAAACATCTTTTCACGATGGTAACGATGTTGTTCTCAAATGATGTCGGCACCTGGTTCGAGTTCTTTGGATGAGCTTTTGGTCTGATCTCGTAGTGTGTTTGATATTTTTCTGTAGACCTCATTTCTAATCTCATTTGGGGTGGGTTCGAGGCGATTACACGTTCAGACACCAACATGATTGATATGTAACCCTTTTTGATCAAGGGTTGAAGTACAAATAACGTCATATATGGCACTCGATAGTTATATATTAAAGGCTCATTTGGCATGACTTTTAAAAAATCAAAAAGAGTTTTGAGATTCAAAAAGGGTTTTTGGACCCATTAAAGAAAGCTCCATCAAATACCATTTCTACCCTTGCCATGGGCCCGTATCAGAGTTATGCATTACCAAAGTTTCAATGCAATTTTTTTCCTGTTGCATCATAGTTAGAGGGGCCAAATCGGTCTTTTGACCAAGTTAAGGGTAATGATATTTGGTGAATAGATGTTCGGAAATGCATCATTACTTTGCCATTCAAGTTTATTTTATTCATTTACGGTCACTTTTACTTGCCAAAAATTCATTTTCTTCAAATAATTACGAAACACGCTCTTAAATCTTTTTCTTTTCCAAAAAGCCTCGACGTAGGGAAAAAGTGATGTATTAAATAATTATATTTCATCGACAACAAACAAAATTGCATGATCAAAATCACAAAAAGCAACTTCATTGTTAAAACAAATACTTTAAGAGAGGAACTAAGATTAGAATAACAAAAAAAAAAATTGATCTAGAAAAGGCATGGGTGTAGCATAACTCATTGACTTAGGTGTTCATGCCCAGTATGTAAAAATTAGAAATTTAGAATTGTCCAAATAAATAACCAACATAATTTCATTTATTTTTTTATTTCGTTAACGTTTCTCGACTCTATCTTTACTTATATTCTATTAACAAATTCAATTTTTGTATTAAAAAAAATCCCGTCTCAAATTATCGCATTAAAGACTTTGTTACGTTATTTAAATTGAAACAAAAATAAATTTTGTTATTAAAATTTGAAATAAAATATGAAAATCCAAGTTGCCCTCGAAGACTTTGTAATAATTTATAGTTGGGATCGTTGAATAATATATACACGCAATTTGGTGGCATCGTGACACGTTTCTTTAATAGTTAAAAATACCCACGTGCAATTAATTAACTCTACGTCTTATTCCCTTTTATAATTGTTTCTGTATCAATTATAGAGTATGTTTGAGCCTCATTTTATTTTGTCTAAAATATATTTTTAAATAGTATTTTGATGAAAAATGTGTGATTAAAAAATAAGGAAAATTTTTAAGTTTACTTGTAATATTATTTTATTAAAAAATATATAGTTGAAAATAAGAAAAAAAAAATATTTTGAAAATAATGAGGACGTAAGGGCATAATTTAGGTACATTGAACCTCTCTATCTCAAAGTAGTTTATGCAATTTCTCTTTTTCTATGAATCAATCTGTATTTAAAAATTATTATGTGAATTCTCTTTGTACTTTTGAGAAGTATGAAACTCTATTTGCAATTTTCTTATTTTTCTTCTTTTACGGTTTATTATTATTATTATTATTATTATTATTATTATTCAAAGAGAAGATGGCCAAAATGGAGAGAATGATGAATTTTGCTATATAATTAAAAGGTTGATGATGGATTATATGGAAAAAAAAAAAAAAATTCATTTCGTTGGGACGAAAACGGCAATTTTTCCTTTTATGAATTGTGGTAAAATTTGATTACCATCCCCGTCAATTGAGTTGTGAAATTCAATTTTAAAAGTTAAAATTTAAACGGTTAATCTTCTTAAGCGAAATTGCTTAAACTTGTGGTATTTTACAATTGAGCTTTGGACGAATCGAACTACTCATTTAAGTTTTTGATTTCTAATAGTATATTGGGATTTGAAAACCCACTCGTTACAACAATTTAATGAATACGCGGATAGTAAATGCAATTTTCACAACAAATTATTACACTTGTTGAAAAAAGTTCACATAAAACAAATGTCATAAAAGATCATAATTCGGCTCCATTAAAAATTTTAGGGGAATGTATGTTTGAATAGTGATTTTTTTTTTGAAATTGTGTGACTTGAAAATAAGGAAAATTTTTAAATTTACACTTAATATTATTTTATAGGAAATGTGTGATTGAAAATAGGAAAGAGAAAAATCATACTCTATATCAATCTCTATTAAAATTTTAAAAAATTACTATTTTTATCCACATCAAATTCAAATATTATTCTTATTAAATTCATTTATTTAAACACTATAGATCCACATAAATTTTATATATTCATCCAACTCTAAATACACCCCTAATACAATTTCAAAAATTTTTAAAATCATTATATTCATCCAAACTTTAATGTAAAGTAATTGAGAAAACAATACTTCTATGTAAAGTTCAAAGCAATTAATGGTAGGAGTAAGACTTCCATCTTCTGACATTATTTTGTTGTTTCAAAAAAACAATAAGAATAACAACTGATGAAATTTGTCTTCATGTATTTCCTCTAATAGTGATACTAAATTCATGAAATTCACAATAAAACGTAATACTTACCTTTTCAAATTCTTCTTTATATATTGCTATGTCTTCATGTATTTTCTCTAATGGTAATCATTTCATTGTTGTTTTGATTTCAGTTGAAGATGATATTTTATGATTATTAAGGTTTTATTATTTTAGTTGAAGATAATATTTTATAATTATTAAGATTTCATAATTTTAGTTGAAGATGATATTTTATAATTATTAGAGTTTTAGTTAAACACAAATTCTAAAAGAATATAAAAATGTTTAAAATAATTTAACGAATATAAATATTAGTGGAATAATTTAGAACGGTATATATTGAATTTACACGTAATATTATTTTATAGGAAATGTGTGATTGAAAATAGGAAAGAGAAAAATATTTTTTTTAAGGATGCCGCTATTTATCTTCACAATTGTTAAATATTCATCACACTCTATATCAATCTCTATTAAAATTTTAAAAAATTACTAATTTTATCCACATCAAATTCAAATATTATTCTTATTAAATTCATTCATTTAAACACTATAGATCCACATAAATTTTATATATTCATCCAACTCTAAATACACCCCTAATACAATTTCAAAATTTTAAAAAATAATTATATTCATCCAAACTTTAATGTAAAGTAATTGAGAAAACAATACTTCTATGTAAAGTTAAAAGCAATTAATGGTAGGAGTAAGACTTCCATCTTCTGACATTATTTTGTTCTTTCAAAAAAAAAAAAAACCTGATTTTCAAGATTTTGTTTTTTAAAAAAAAAAAAAAAAAAAACAATAGGAATAACAACAGATGAAATTTGTCTTTATGTATTTCCTCTAATAGTGATATTAAATTCATGAAATTCACAATAAAACGTAATACTTACCTTTTCAAATTCTTCTTTATATATTGCTATGTCTTCATGTATTTTCTCTAATGGTAATTATTTCATTGTTGTTTTGATTTCAGTTGAAGATGATATTTTATAATTATTAAGATTTCATAATTTTAGTTGAAGATGATATTTTATAATTATTAGAGTTTTAGTTAAACACAAATTTTAAAAGAATATAAAAATGTTTAAAATAATTTAACGAATATAAATATTAGTGGAATAATTTAGAACGGTATATTTTTCTTTAATTTTCTATATATATATTATTTTAATGGAGCCCAAAAAGGGGCAAAGCAAAACCAAAATATGTAATTTTAACACATGGTTATTACCTAGTTTTTGATTAGGTAATCCGATATATGACACATTTCGTCCATTATAATGGATTATTATAAAAATTTCAATTCGTGGTTATTACATAATTTTTGATTAGATAATGTTACTTGAAACGTGACATCGTTCGTCTATTATGTTTGTATTTCTATCATAAATCAGTTCGATTTTTTAAATAGTGGATTCACCTCAAGCCTAGATTGCCTTGCCCATTTTGAGACCACACAACACTCACCCACGTCTTTTTCCACAAATTTGTTAGATTTTAGGCTTTAGCTAAAGTTCTTTTCAGCTCAATCAAATAGTTCTGGTAGGTATAGCAGCCTCTTAAAGTTGGGTATATACTTTTTTTCCGTTTTTCATTACAAAAAAATAAAAAGTCACATGTAATTTTCTAAATCATTTTCTTTCTCATAGGGGCAGAGCTGAGTCCAAGAATGGCTATGGAAAACCTGAGCCAAGAGGAAGTCCCAGAGAACCTAAAGAAACAGCTTGCTCTTGCTGTTAGAAGCATTGAATGGAGCTATGCAATTTTTTGGACCATCTCATCTGAACAACCTGGGTAAAGTTACAATCTTTTCGCCCCTACCCCACTCCCAAAAAAAAAAAGGAACTTTGTTGTTTCTTTCTTATGTTTGTATTTCTATCATTTTTGCCTTCTTGAAGGTGGGGGGTTAAGGTTTTGAGATTTTCTTCCAGATTATAGACTAGCTTACAGAAAATTTTGTGAATGAAGTATATTGTTGACTTCTTTTTAATTTTTTGTTGGGAATTTGCTTATTTTTAGAAAAGCTTATCAATAATGTAGATAGATTGTTCACATGTGTATCTGATCTTAATGGCCTATCTTCTTACAACACTAAAGGGATAATCTGTTCCTCATAAGTCTTCCAAATCTGCTTTATTCACTATCTTGGGTAAAGATTAAGGGAACTTTTTGGGCAGGACCATATATATCTTTTTCATGACTTTATTCCCCTTTATTTTTGGGAATTTCCATGGACATGCTTCAAAAGGAAAATTTTGGGTGATTGTTGCTGCTACAATTCATTTTGATTATTATGCAGCTCTCTGTTGGAGCTGTCTTTATTAACATGTGAATGTAATTTATTAGGGTACTGAAATGGGGTGATGGGTACTATAATGGAGACATTAAGACAAGAAAAACGGTTCAGGCTGAAGAACTGAATGCAGATCAGCTCGTGTTGCAGAGGAGTGAGCAGCTGAGCGAACTTTACGCGTCCCTATCTGCAGGGGAAACCAACCCTCAAGCTAAAAGGCCAACGGCCGCGTTATCCCCTGAAGATCTCACTGATACTGAGTGGTATTACTTGGTTTGTATGTCGTTCGTATTCAACGTTGGCCAAGGGTAATTCTTATTTTACCTAGCTTTGAAGATTTTACAAAATTTTCTTCAATAGCGCTGTTAATGCCATTGACTTGAGTGATTATGATCATATTTGGCAGTGCTTAAAAGTTACTTTCCTAGAAAAGCGAGTTATTGGTAAAAAAGAGTAATTCTAAAATTCACGTCCGGCAAAAGAAGTAACTTAAAAGTAAGCCTGACAAACTATTAAGCAAAACCAAACATATTGTATATATGGTGAAGATTGTTAATGACAAAGAGCTTTGCCATCACTTTTACCAAAAATGGTAGTAAAATCAATTAAGTAATTTTTACCTTATATTATCATTAATACATTTCATCTTCGTGTCTATGCTGTCACTTTGCCATTTGTTATTTGTTTGCGAACATGAATTCTGCTGCCTTCCTAATGGGACCAACTGCAGGCAGAACAACTGAATTACTCGTGTTTCTTGGAAATTGTAATGATTAGTATTGATGCAGATAAGAAATATTAATTGGCTATGATTAGCATAATTTTAGTTGTGCTTCAATACTATAACTTACAGAAAACCATTGATTTTGATTTTCATTGACAATGTAAAGGTTGCCGGGAAGGACATTAGCAAAAAATCAGACTATCTGGCTATGCAATGCTCACCAAGCAGACACCAAAGTTTTCATTCGTTCTTTGCTTGCAAAGGCAAGTAGACAACTCTTAATTTAGTTTCGTCTAGGATCATTTTCTAAAACTCTTACCTTTCTTTACTTTTCAATATCTTTGTCATATGACTGGCTGGACTACCATTGCTTTCTGTAGAGTGCATCAATCAAGGTATGCATCTTTTTCCTTATTGCAACTCCATATATTACATGTACAACTTGTTTAGGACATCAAGATGTTAAATTTAAAAAAAAAAAAATCTATTGTAAAGTATTATATTCAAAAGTAGTACGTTATTGAAAATATTATGCCTTCTCTTTGATTTGCAGACGGTAGTATGCTTTCCACATATAGGAGGGGTAGTAGAGCTGGGAGCAACTGAGCTAGTAAGTCACTCTTAAATTTATGCTCAAATCTAGGTGTCAAAACTTGTTTTCAGTATCATACTCACATTGTTTGTCTTAATTTGCTACGTGTTTCGTTTTCGAAGGTTTTAAAGGATAAGAAACTCATTCAGAACATGAAAACCTCTTTCCTCGAGGTTCCATACCCTAATGTTTCCAAGATTCCAGACCAGATTCACAAAAATGTGAGAAATGATAATGGCCTTGTCTATCAACAAGTCAATGTGCCAGAAACTAGTCTTAATCAGCTTGTGGAATATCCAGAGATAAATATTTGTTCTCCCAACAATGGTTCAAATGATTTTGGGGCCAAACAACCGAACGAGGAATTGAATATTGTAGAAGACATTGACGGGGAAGCTTGTCAAATGCAAAGCTGGCAGTTTGTGGATGATGAAATCAGCAACTATGTCAACAATTCTGCGAATTCCAGTGACTGTATTTCTCAAACCTGTGATAATCCTGAAGATATTATTGCAGTTTCAAACGGAAAGAAGGTAACTGACAATGAAATGCATGAGGTTCAAGAATTCAATCAGAAGAAACTGAACTCTTCTGATTCCCGAGGTGATGACATTCATTATCAAAGTGTTCTTTCCAATCTTTTGAAGAGTTCTCAACAGTTGATTCTTGGACCCTACTTCAGCAATAGTAACAAAGTGTCGAGCTTTATTAGTTGGAGGAAGGACAGATTATCGAGTTCTCAGATTCCCCAAACTAGTACTCCACAAAGATTATTAAAAAAAGTGCTAACTGAAGTTGCCAGAATGCATGAAAATTGTCAGCTTGAATCAGGTAAATGTGATGGCAAACGAGATGGCCTTTCTAAACCAGCAATAGATGACATTGATAGAAACCATGTCTTGTCCGAGAGAAAGCGCAGAGAAAAAATAAATGAGAGATTTTTGATTCTTGGATCCTTAGTTCCATCTGGTGGCAAGGTACTTAAAACAGCGCTTCCTTTTTATTATCCCCCTCTTATAATACCCTATACATGTATGGTTTGTAAGATTGGATAGCATTGGACAGTACAAATAAAGAAAAAGAAGCTACAATTTTTGCTCGCTATATAGTCATGTCGTGTCTAATATGTATACCAAACATGCCCTAATGGTATGCTTCTTAGGTGGTTAAAATTTTGTTCTATTAATGTCTAGTATGGTCTAGTACTGTGTAATAAAACATGACCCTGTAAAAAGATTCTTGGTTTTTATGATTGCAGGTTGACAAAATATCAGTGCTTGATCGCACGATAGAGCGCTTAAGGGAGCTTGAGAAAAGGATAGAAGAGCTGGAATCTAACAGTGATGTAGGCATGCTAGAGTCGAGAACAAGAATTAAACCTTGCGATGCCATTGAGAGAACTTCTGACAATTATGGTACAAAAAAGAATGGAAACAGCAAGAAGCCATTGACAAACAAGAGGAAAGCTTGTGATATGGAAGAACCGAGAACTGACAAGGGCTGCAGTCTGTTGAGAGATTCTTCAACTGATAATATAACTGTTAGTGTTGTCGACAAGGAAGTGTTGATAGAGATGAGTTGCCCATGGAGAGAGAGTGTGTTGCTTGAAATCATGGAAGCCACAAGCAAACTGCATTTGGATTCTCAATCCGTTCGAACTTCAAACACTGATGGGATACTCTCTTTGACTATAAAAGCTCAGGTTTGCTCTCATAACATCAAGAAATTCTTGAATTACTTCATTCAATGGGTCAAAGTATATAGAAACTTCCATTTTTAAAGTGATTTTATTTCACTTCGAAAAACCTTCAAAAATATCTATCTTTAGTTGTTTCAAGATCATAGTTGTGTAAACACGTACAGCATTCTTTAATACTGCCCAAGAATTTTTGCAGTTCAAGGGATCGAAAACTGCATCAACAGGTTTGATTACTCAAGCAATACAGAAAGTCATTCGAAGATGTTGAAGATCATCCCCAAACCGAGACGGAAGTCAGGCAATGACTTTGTATGTGTACTTTTCTGGAGAATTTGTGTTTTGTAACTTCAGTAGGTGTTTGTAGGGGAATTTTCTAAGTAGTTGAGTCTAATCAAGGGAATTTTCGAGTTGCAGATCTTACATGGTTTTAACACAGATTTCTTCTGAAAATCCAACTAATTACATTCTCAAAGAAAGGGACAGAAGAAGAATTTAAAAAAAAAAATGTTATGTTGAATCAATATAAGTGAAAAATAAGCACTTTATGCCTTTTCGGACAGCCAGATTCTCGTCTTAGTCATTTCATAACAGACATTGTTACATAATTTCCTCTAATCATGACATTCTCAGTGCTTTCATGTCATCCTGCATGAATATGAATTAGATTTCTCAACTGTCTTGAGCCAAAGGGAACCCCGGCTGCCGGGGACATGGGCCCCAATAATTTAAGACCTTGAGGCTAGGGGCGGCCCACCTGAAAACAAGTTGTCCGGAAAATGAATACAATATGATCGTGCTTGGACATGTGTCGTTCAATCTAACATCGTAAATTCACATTCGGTTGTAAAAAGAATAGGCAGACGATGCCAATCAAGAAACATCATGCTGTTTTTGTTGTAAGAATCTAAAATATATAAAAAGGTAAAGGGGGCTGCTTCAACTTAAAATCTTGATTAAGTGGGGTTTAGATGAAAATTATGAACACAACCTAATGGCTAATGCCGATTAAGTGACAGGTTATTATTATACTAAAAAAAGCAAAGTGGGTGCACTTTAAACAAGAAAAAGAACCCACTTTTAGTAGTCCTAAAAGGATCAGAGGATGATCATTATGAATTTTTTTAATATTGTTTTGAATAATGTGTAACTGAGATGCATGTGCATAGACTAATTTTAATAATGTTCCCTCATAATTCAAGTGGATGATGCCCCTAAAATTTCTGCGACAATAAGGGGTCGTACCCTTTTCTTTTGTTTCACTTCACTTCACGTTCTGATAAATTTATTACCTACTTTTGAACACCGTAATATTCTATTCTTTTCCGTTTAATTTCTATAGAGATATGAACATTTTGAGGAGTGTTTATAAATAATTTAAAAAATATAAATGAGTAGTGAATAAATGAATAATATGATTGAATCCCACGAAATATGAACAATTTATAAAATTAACCAAACATAGTCTAAGAAACCCTCAATTTGGATACAAGCCAAGGAACTTTCGAAGAGTCTTGACAAACTATTTCAAACGAGAATGAACATTGCCGAACTATGAAATGCTTGGGTGGAAAAAGAGGGTCGACTAAATCCACAATGACATGGACAGTATTAAAGAGAAATTAAGCAAAAATCGTACAATTTAATCATGCATATCAAGCATGCACTAAATGTATATCGTACACTGTTCATAATGGATGAACAAGCTCCACAAGGGGGCAAAAATACACGTATAGTGTCTAAAAGCTCCTACAGATATTGCTTCGTAAGTGAAGACCAAACACCAAGTCCAAGAGGGTGAAAGAAAATATTTTGCTGTCAAAATTTCATAAATAAGTCGAATGCACGTTTTTGTGAAGAATCACGACCTAACAAGACTTTGATTTTCCGGGACTTGATGTTCCTCTCAAAACTCATCAAGATCTACAGTGGGAATGGAATGAACTTATGCCTGTGAAGGGCGAGTAAAAAAATTTCTTGAGACAAGCCAATCTGTGTAGAGTTATTCCCACTCAATAGTTGCTGGAGGCTTTGATGTAATGTCTAGAAGAACCCGATTTACACCTTGAACTTCATTGCAAATCCTTGTCGATAGATCAGCCAGAAACTTGTAATCAAAATAGTACCTAAAAGTTTTCAATTGCAGAGAAAAAACATAAGCAAGCAAAAAATTCCTTTAGAAAAGAGCATGTAGAAATCACAACGAAAAATTGTATTCATAGACATAGTTATCAAGCACATTATAGTATAGTAAGTACACTTTGCATGAAGCAATCTAGAGCTGGTAACAAAAAAAATAACAAAATGTGCAAGAAGATTAAATACCAATCTGCAGTCATTCCATCGTGACTGGTGACGGCCCTAAGTGCGATGGCATAAGAATGTGTTCTTTGATCTCCTTGAACTCCAACAGTTAATACCGGCATGAATACAGCAAAAGCTTGCCATATAGAATCATATATCCCGGCATCTTTGATTGCCTGAATGAAGATCTCATCTGCCTGATATGTGCAACACAGTGAATAAAAAAAGATATTAAATTGCTGAATATTCTTGCATTGCTTATATTTTAAGAAACAAGCACTCATATACCTTACGTAGAATGTCCAAGCGGTTCCCTTCTGTGACATCACCAGGCACCCGTACTGCAAGGCCAGGCCCAGGGAAGGGGTGGCGCTTTAAGAAGGAAACTGGAACCCCCATAATTCTTCCAAGTTCACGAACCTTCAAACAATTGCAAAAGGACACCAAAACAGAATTAAAGAAAATAATTTGGGGCTAAGAACTTGTAACATGTAAGAGTTTCCAAAACTTACAAAGAAGTTAAACTTATACCTCGTCCTTAAATAAAAGTTTAAGCGGCTCAATGAGCTTCAATTTCATGTCCTTGGGAAGCCCTCCAACATTATGATGACTCTTGATAGTGTGGGAGTGAGTCCTCCCACTTCCAGGTGGCGGGCAAGATTCGATTACATCAGGATACAATGTTCCTTGGACCAAATATGCAGGTTTCTTTCCTAACTTTTTCTCCAAATCTTGAGCAAAAGCATCAAAGATGCATATAAATTCATTCCCGATTACTTTCCTTTTCTTTTCGGGCTCTGTTACACCTTTAAGCTTGCTAAGAAATTGATCTGTAGCATCAATGCAAGTAACAGGTAAATGAAGGTCCTTATCGAAGGTTTCCATCACTCGCTCTCTCTCCTTATACCTACAAAAAACAAAGTGAAAATTCAAATATCAATGAGTAGAACGCTTGAGTAAATTGAGCAAGTAAATTCATCAATTTCTGAAATAATAGAGGAACAATTTATGAAGGTTCATTTCACTATGATAAAAGTGGATGTTGTCTAACCTTAATAAACCATTGTCAACGAAAGCACAGTGAAGCCTATCTCCAATAGCCTTGTAAACAAGAGTAGCTGCCACTGTGGAGTCGACACCCCCAGATAATGCACAGATGACATGATCGTCAGGTCCAACTGTCTCTTTAATAACTTTCAGTTCTTCCTCAAGAATATCTTCCATATTCCAGCCAGCAGTTACTCCACAAATATCAAAGAGGAAGTATCTCAATGTTTCCATTCCTTCAGGGGAATGTGTTACCTGCAAAAGATCCATAAGATCATCAACAAGAATCAAACATCTCAAGCCTCTGCAATGATCACAGATACATAATGTTTTAGACTGTTATTATACTGAATTTAGTTATATGCATTGACTATAAATTAATGTTACTTTGCACTTGTTGATTGTTAGAAAAACAGTCAAATGCACAAATTAATTCAGCTGTTGTGATAGAATTCCAATGTAACTCAGCAAAATTTGTATAGATTTCTATTAAAATAGATTAAGTTGTATAGGCTGAAACAAACAAAGCTTAGTTGGCTTAAATTTGCATATAAAACAGAGTCATCAAAGCATGATATTTAGAACAGTTTCAATTAATAATGTTAATAGGTTGTACTAAAATTTCAACACTCAATACATGATACCCTTTTACTTGATTTGAAAAGTGAGATAAGGTAATACATATTGTCAAAACATAGCAGAATCAATTAGGACTTATTCAGCAGTTTCACCAATGTGGAGGTCAATCCAAGTGCATATATATATATATATATATATATATATGATTGCCTCGACTTAAAGAATGTTACTGTTAAATTATAATAATAAAAAATTAATGAGATGAGAATATATAACAAACAAGGTAAAGTAGGACTGCCCCAGCCAAAACAAAATCGCTCCTCATTTTACTCGGAAACCATTCACGACCATGCTTCTGCTAATTACAAAGATTTAAATTTCACAAGTACCAATCAAAGTTCTATATTTCAAACCAATACTCCAGGATTTTACTTCAATCCACAAACTCATACCACAAAAAATAAGTCACGAGATTAAAACAAACATCATTCTATGCATCATTAGAAAAAGAATCAATTTTTATAAATAGCCAGAAAAGAACCAATGATCAGCCAAATTATACCTCGGGATGGTACTGCAAACCATATAACCTCTTTTCACGATTCTCCACTGCAGCCACAGACCCCTGTTTGCTCCTTGCCACGACCTCAAACCCCTCCGGCAACTTCACGGCCTCGTCACCGTGACTCATCCACACACTCTGCTTATCCCCAACCTTCCTATTTCCAAACAACCCACAAGCCTTCTCTACCTCAATTTCCATCCTCCCATACTCCTGCTTCTCCCCAACCCTCACCTCACCCCCCGTTTTCTGCACTATCAACTGCAGACCATAGCATATCCCCAAAACATGAACTTTATTCGACTCAATGTACTCCATGAACCCAGATGGAAAACAAGGCGCGTCCAGCGCGTGCACGCTGTGCGGCCCACCGGAGAGAATAACTACACGCGGCTTCAGGTCAGCTATGGATTTGAGGGAGGACGTGCCATTGATGCAGAGCGAGAAGACATTGAGGGCCCGAATTCTTCGGGTTATGAGATGGGTGTACTGGGACCCGAAATCGAGTATCAATACTAGGTTTGATTTCAGGTCTTGAGGGTCCATTCCGGAGTTTTTGGGTACGAGGTTTGCAGAGAGAATATGGAGGATGATTACAGAGAGGGAGGGCAAGGTTTATCAAGAAGAAAAGTGGTTAGGGTTTTAGCGACGGCGGGAAGTAGACCTAAAATAATTGTGTGATTTTTAATAAATCTAAAAAAATACACTCTTATAGTAAATAAATAAAATTTACCTTTTTAATAAAAGAAAATTTAATTTTCTTAAATTTTTCTCCATTTTCTTCAAAAAAAAAAATTATAATTTAAAAGTTCAATTTGACGCCCCTACACTTTTGTGTAATACTTAGAACTGAATATGGTCATGTCCGATTCGGTTCTTTTCAGAATCGAATCGAACCAAAATTTTTAGGTAATTAATAAATAAAATTATCGGCTCCAAATATAATTATAGAACCGTTCGAATTCGATTCGGTTCGGCTCAATTTGGTTATATTCGATTCCGTACCTTAATTAAATTTTTTAACATTTAATGCAACACTACATAAATAAAACTAATGACATGTTCATTTGTAATTTTTACGAATTAACGTAACCTAATTTAAAAATATATAAATAACAAATTGTCCAATAAAATTAATTCAATGTATACAAATACCAAAAAGTAGATACTAATATTAAAACATCGGTGATCCATATCAATAATTCATTTGCTTCAAGCAGTCTGCATAAAGAAAATGAAATATATATTAAAAGTTATAAAAATAAAATAAAAAAGCCTAGATCTTGGGCTAACAATGAAATTAATAATTGTGCCAAAAAATTGAATTTAGAAATTGGGTTGAACAAGGCTAGCTAGACGTAGGCTTGACTTGGGAGTTGGAGCATTAATCACTAAATTAGTAAATTTGCTAATTTGTTTATAAAAAATTAAAATAATTTAATTAATTCAATATAAAAAATTAAAAAATTTATTTAGATTCAGTTCTTGGTCTAGAACCGAGAACGGAATCAAATCAATCGATTCTCAATTCAGATATCCGTTCGGATATTTAACTTATGAAGAACCGCTCAATTCGATTCAATTCGGTTCGGTCCGATTCAGTTCAGAAGTTTTGTCCAACCCCAGTAATACTAATATCATAACTATTTTTATTTTTATAACTTGTATACTACATATTTATTTAACTAAAATTTAATTATTGTTATATATATCATTTTATTTTTGTGCAATACACCCTCGGATCAAACAAAATAATAATAATAATAATAATAATAATAATAATAATAATAATAATAATAATAATAATAAGCAAGGAAAAAATAAAGAAATAAAGACAAAATTTAGCAACTGTTTGGACCGAATTAAAATATGATTTTAATCTAAATTAAAGTCAAATAATCAATATTAACCACATTTTTTATGGGTCCCATGTCTTTTCAACCACACATTTCAAAACTTCTATCACAATCCACTAAAAATCTAATTTTAATTCCCACCAAACACCCTCTTAGATATGATTGATAATTTACTAAAGAGTAAGGTTATTTAGCAACTATGGTTCTAAAACATCGGTTTGGATAGAAAAATACAATATGTCCACTCTAGTAAGTAAGAATATGACATTCATTTAATTAAGCTTATTACATTCTTCCATCTAGACATTTTAACACCAATAACATTATTCTTACTAAATTAATGAGTTGGTTCAACATAGTTTCATAACATTAAAACGTCACAACTCAAATTTAACTGTCTCCTTTATGAAAATTGTGCACCAAAGTCCAACTCGTATCTACGTTGGTGCATTGAAGGTTAAATTTAAACAAATAAATAAGTCTTTTTGGCTAGCTAAGCTTTTTAGTTGGGTGGTTCAGTAAAAGAGCAATAATATAGTGGTATCAAAATGGGTAGATAGTTCAACCCCGAAGCAACACATCCCCCATGAGAAAGGGTTAATAGGTTTTATTTATTAAAAAATA
>CAIGRN010056813.1:0-16689 GCA_903798345.1 Fraxinus anomala
TGAGAAGTGAAGGAAGATGATAATAATAATATAATGAAATGAATGAATGATAATTATGATATTTTTGAATGTTGATAATTTGTAAATTGTAGAGTAGGGAATGAGAGTAAATTGAGTAATATTGGTGAGAAAAAATGTTGAATAAGGGTGGGTATTTATAGAGAAAAAATTAAAAAAAAAAAAACAAATTTTTTTTTAAAAAAAATCAGTGACCGTTTGGTCAATCACTGACCGTTTCGGTCACTGATTTCTTAATTTTATTTATTTATTTTTATTTTTTTTTAAAATAAGCGAGCCCACATGTTAATATATAAATTAGAAGAAAAATAATAGAAAAATATCACCCATATCATGAAATAAATTAAAAGATGTTGATCTTCAAGCCCAATGTTTGAATTCTTCAAATCTTGATGTAATTGACCTTCAATTCCTTGCTAGGGCTTGATCTCCACTCTCAAAATATAGTAATTAGCATCTTGTTCTTGATGATTTTGATGAAACTATAGTGTATGAAGAGACAAGAGAGGTTTCTTTTCATGTGTAGCCTTCATTCTCTATTTCATAAGTCCGAAAATAGGTCAAAATCCCATCCAACTTGATTTTCAAAAGAGTTTAAATCGCGAAAGGAAACTAAAGATTCGTTTACGAAAAAAGGTGCGCGTGCACCTGTATAACTACCGCTTGCGCCGTAGAACCAAATGACTCTCGAATTGGGAAAAATAGTGCCTTNTAGCCCTCCTTCTCTATTTATAAGAGCCAGAAAATAGGTCTATGTGTGCACACTGGTATAACTACTGCACGCGCATCGTAGAACCAAATGGATCTCGGGTTGGGGAAAATAGTGCCCCGCGCGCACCATGAATTGACCCCTCGCGCTCACAGGTTTGTCTCTGAATAGCTTTCGGTATTTTGGTAATAACTTTCTCTACAAGTCTCCGATTGAGCTAACTCAAAATGCGTTGGAAAGGTACTTCAAAGAGATACAATTCTTCTAGAAATACAATGTTTCCATTTCAAACGTTTGCTATCTAAAAAATGGGTCTCAAGTTGACGATAAAAATGTATAGCATAACTTTTTCGACTGAAAATTGATTTGTTAAAATACTTACACTATATTTCACTCATTTGACCTCCAATTGCATCCAATTGATCCTATATGATCATCAATTATCATTTTGTGGTCTGAATAATCTATTGGATGTTTACACTTTGGTCTCCAAACTTTGGAATGTATTTGTTTTCGGACATTTTTTCATTCATTTCTTCTAAATCCACCTATTTGCATTGAGTTCAACATAAAAAAACATAATTAACACAAAATTAAGCTATAATTTATCCAAATAGCTAACAAATACTCTAATCTAATGACCTAGATAAGTGTACAAAATACATTTATCATATCTCACAATTAGAAGACCAAGCATTACATAGTTAACATCCTAAGTCAATTTATGCAGTGATAAGTCCAAAACAAGGCGATCTCGAGCCCTTAGCTCGTGGAGTGATTTGACTGCCGGGTCAACCTGATCAAATGATCTCCTCGGGGTATTTCCTCGGGCATGTCTCCTCTCCCAGTTAGGTATTCCCCGAGTTTCTGGCGAGACCTCGTGCCACGTAGTCATTGACTTGTTAGAACTCTCATTTATGTCAATGCTCATCCTCTGTAAGAGATATAGTCTTATTGATGATATGCTACCTCATCCTAAAATGATTCTAATACTAGAGTCTCATCTTTATCCAAACACATGGGTGGTACAAAACCAATTAAGTTGCAATTTTCAATCATGATTAGGACTCCTAGGGATTTCAATATTGTAATCATACTAGGAATGCACTACATACCTCTATATATACATAATTTCAATTCTTTATCAAGGTACATTTTAACATAATTTTCAGCACATTTCTTTTCTTAAATTCTCTCTTTAACTTAAGCATTGGAGGGGCGATGATGACACACATCGACACCTTTGTTTCAGGTATCGAAAGATCTCGTTCTTGCTCATTCTCAATCCCCAAGCTCGAAAATCAACAGGTACGATTTTTGGTAGCATCATTGGCGCCGTAAAGTGGAAAGCGCTACCAAAAGCCATGGTCAATACACGTTCAGATCTTCCTCCAGCAAGCTCATTTGTACCAGACCCACCTCCTATTGTGGAGCTCCCAGCTCATCAAGAAGAATCATTTGTAGTGCCAAATGCCCAACCACAGGTGGTTAATGCGGGTGCCTTCGAAGAACTTCGTCAACAAGTTGCAACGCTAACACAATTACTAAACCAAAGATCCGTGAACACCAACAGTAGGACAACAGGGAGGGTTTATGACCAATGCTCGAGCTTGGGATATTCACGAGGTTCATGATAAAGGAAGATCTATGGGCTCGGGTGTACCCCCAGCAGCCTCGGCCTCAAGGTTGGTCACCATGGACTCAAGTGAACTAGCCAAGATCATACAGGATGGAATCACTACTGGACTGCAAAAGAACACTTCAAAGCCTTACCCCGTACAAGTATCTCAAAGCATTGCCCCATGTAAGCACCTTCAAGCCTTGCCCCATGTAAGCATCCTCAAAGCCATGCCCCGAGCAAGCACCTCAAAGTCTTGTCCCATACAAGTATCTCAAAACCTTGCCCTGAGCAAGCACCTCACCTCTGAGCCTTGCCCCGAGCAAGCACCTTCATGTCTTGTCCTGTACAAACACCTTCAAGCCTTGCCCCCTCAAACCCTTACCCCGAACAAACACCTTTAAGCTTTGCCCCGTGCAAGTACCTTCAAGCATTACCCCGAGCAAGCACCTTAAAGCTTTGCCCCGTGCAAGCACCTCAAAGCCTTACCTCGAGCAAGCACCTTAAAGTCTTGCCCCCGCACAAGCACGTCAAGCTTTGCCCCTGGCATTGAACAACGAAATAGGTTGGTTCAGAAACCCGAACACCATACTACGAAAACTCAAGCTTGTAGTTCGAGTATATCAAAAATATTATGTCTCGTAGATTCTCGGGATACTACTATGCTCGAGAACAAATATCGAACTTTCAACGTTGATCTGAGTTTTAGACTCCTCGAGCTCAAGCGCCTAATTGTCCTTGAGTTCCTAACTAGTTAAATCATTATTTTTGATTGCTCAAGCGCTTAATTTTCCTCGAGTTCCTAACTAGTTAAATCATTATTTTTGATTGTTCAAGTTTCACAATCCTCGAGCTCGAGCGCTTAATTTTCCTCGAGTTCCTAACTTGTCAAATCATTATTTGTTTGTCCTCGTGTTCCCAACTTTGTTTTAAAATTATTATTTAAAATAAAGTTGCTCGAGCTTGACAAACTAAAGCTCCTCGAGTTCCTAACTTTGTCTTAAAATTATTATTTAAAATAAAGTTGTTCGAGCTTGACAACCTAAAGCTCCTGGAGTTCATAACTTTCAACTTTGATTGTTCGAGTTTTAAACTTCTTGGGCTTGAGAGCCCAATATTCCTCGAGTTCCTAACTTGGTTATCCAAACATTTGTGAAAATTGTTGCTCAAACTCTGAAGTTCCATACTTCTCGAGCATTGAACAGCCAAGTACATGAACATGAACACAAAACAAAACAAAACAGTTAAAGCCCAGGAGGTTCTTCAGTTCGAAGATCATCCTGTAGGGGTCATAGGCTAATCATGCCGCTTCAAAGGATGATCATGCCTTTTCATAAGGTTGATCATGCCTTTCCCATAGGCTGATTATGCCTTTTCACAAGGCTGATCATGCCTTTCTTATAGGTTGATCATGCCCTTTCCATAGGCTAATCATGCATTTTCCATAGGCTGATCATGTCTTTTCCATAAGCTAATCTTGCATTTTCACAAAGCTGATCATGTTTTTTCCTATAGGTTGATCATGCCTCTTCAAAGGCTGATCATGCCTATTCAAGGCTAATCATTTTTTCACATAAGCTGATCTTGCCTTTCCATAGGTTGATCACGCCTTTCCCATAGGCTAATCACGCTTTTTCAAAGGCTGATCTTGCCTCTCCAAATGCTGATCATGCCTTCGCATAGACTGTTCATACCCCTGGCCATTTTATCTCTAGCACTGTTCGTTCCTAATTTGGAATATGCATCTCATCACAGAATCTCAAACATAAGCCTCTGGCATGGATGCACGGGGGCAAGTGATGAGTCCAAAACAAGGCGAGCTCGAGCCCTTAGCTCGATGAATGATTTGACCGCCCCGTCAACCTAATCCAATGATCTCCTCGGGGTATCTCCTCGGGCATGTCTCCTCTCCTAGTTAGGTGTTGCCCAAGTTTCTGGCTAGACCTCGTGCCCTTGTGCCACATAGTCCTTGACTTGTTAGAACTCACCTTCATGTCAGGCTCGTCCATCTCTAAGAAATAGAGTCTTACTGATGATATGTTATATCATCCTAAAAGGATTCTAACACCAGAGTCTCATCTTTATCCAAACACATGGGTGGTACAAAACCAATTAAGTTGCAATTTCCAATCATGATTAGGACTCCTAAGGATTTCAACATTGTAATCCTATTAGAAATGTACTACCTACCTCTATAAATACATAATTTCAATTCATTATCAATGTATATTTTGACATAATTTTCAGAACATATCTTTTCTCAAATTCTCTCTCTGACTTAAGTATCAGAAGGGCGACTAGGACACATCTCGACGCCTTTGTTTCAGGTACCGATTGATGTCGTTCGTGTTCATTCTCAGTCGTCAAGCTCGAAAATTAATAGGTACGATTTTTGGTAGCATCATGCAGCTTAGACAAAGCCTCACTAGGATGTTGCTCTTTGTATTATGAACTATTTGAAATAAAGTCCTGGTTTAGGTTTTTTATTCTTATGAAGTAATTCCTCTACTTTGAAATCTTATTGTGACGCTAACCGAGTAAATTGTCCTATGAAAAGATCAACAATATGTTATTATATGTTCTTAAGTAATAAATTGATTTATTGGAAAGCAAAGAAGCAGAAAACAATTTCAAGACCATCCTAAGAAGGTGAGTATAGGTCCCGTAAGCTAACTTGGCTTAGATTTTTGCTCAATAATATTCAAGTTCCTATAGGATCAGCAAGGCTACTATGCGATAATCAAGTTGTTCTCCACATAGTAGTAAATTCAGTATATCATGAGCACAGTAAACACGTTGAACTTGACTGTCACGTTGTAAGAGAAAAGATATAAGATGGCTAGATCATCACCAAATTTGTCACATCTCATTTGCAGTTGGCAAATATCTTTACAAAATCTCTTGGAGGAAATGTGTTTAAGAAACTAAGAACCTAGTTGAACGTGTTGGATATATGTGTTCCAACTTGAGGGAGAGTGTTAAGATTATATTAGTTTTGATTTGAGTAACTAAAGATATATTATTTCCTGTATTTAGGTGTTTTGTAATCCCTTTCTATAAGGAAATTAGTTATGATCTTTGTTTTACTTTCTTTTTAACTTAGGATACATTTGTTCTAGTAAACTTAAAAAAAATTGTAGTCTCTTATTTGAATGTTTGATATAATAAAAACATATACAATTGTCTTAAAACTTAATGTTTTTTTCAATATCCAAGACAAGAAGGTTGTTGTAAAGGTATTTTGAAGTCGTTCCCCAAATTTCAATCATACAACTGTCGCCGTGGAGTAATCCAAAAGATGCCTATGTATGAGTTAATAGGATATCTTTGAGCACATGAGCACAAACATTTGGTCAATTCAACAACAAAAGAAGTATCAAAGACAGGCTTCAAGAAACCATGGATACTCATCAAAAGAAAGGAAAATTTGGCAAGTTGAGCTTAGGAAAAATATGAAGCAAGGCAAATGAAAAGGCAATGCACCACAACAATGTAGTAATACTGAAACTTGCATTATCTGCAAAAGGCCAAATCATGAATTGAAATAGTCCTATTTTAATTGCATGAAATGTGAAACCGTAGTCATTCTCAAAGGGATTGTTGTGTAAACTATTTGTTTTCCACATGCTCCATATAAAGTCAAATTAATTAAAGTTTAAATTGTGGGTTAATTAATTGCCTAAGTAACTTCCCTATGGTTATTGAGGGAAGTTATTGCACAAGAAAACTACCCACTTTCATGATGGATGGAAGTTTAGTGGTTGTCTATATATTGATACCAAAGGGTTCTTAGCCTAACCCGAGAAAAATCCCTGCAGAATTTCTCTCTTAATAGAAAGTCCTGCCGAAATCACATACTCTTTAAAAATATAAAATTTAGAAAACATTAATAGAAAATTAGATAGGAAAGAAAATAAAAATTCTGAGAACTCACAATGGAAAAAAGAATGACATTCTAAGACATAAGACTCTGCATCGGTAGTAGTAGCAAGACACAAGGTTTAGACCCAAACAAGACTTCCATGGGCGGCTACCCCGCTTTACTTTCTTTATGGAGGAAGCTTGCCATAGATTTCTTGAAGAAAAGAAGAAGAAAAGAGAGGGCGCTCTTCCACTCCTAGTTCTCCCTCTCCCTCTCCCTCTCCCTCTCTAGCCTCCCCTAGGATTACACACCATTCAATGCAGACATTGCCATTATAATTTGACAATCCACCACATCACAATAAAATGGGGTGGCTAAGAGAATGAATAAGACCCTCTTGGATAAAATTAGGTGTATGATGGTTAGTTCTAGTCTTGCAAAAGCTTTTTAGGGAGAAATTGTTATGATGATTTCTTATATTATGAACAGATGCCCTTGTAGTGCTCTAAAAAGAAAAGCGTTGGAGGTGTGATTTGGTAAGTGACCACATTACTCTCATTTGAAAACTTTTGGGCTTGCAGCCTTCTCTAACCACATTATAGAAAAATTAGAACATAGAGCCCAAAGGTATGTATTTTTAGGTTCTCATGACGAGGTGAAGGTGCACATGCTTTGAGCTAGAAGTTTTAGAGGTTTTAAGATAATAACAAGTAGGGTTGTGACTTTAATGAGCATGACAAGTCGTGTTTTAGTGAGATAAACTCAAAACTTCATTAGAAATAGGAGAAGCCGATGGAACTAAGCTGCAGGTGGAGCTTGAATCCCTACTTCACTTTGTTGATAAGCGCAAGTGGAGAGTGAGACGGAATCTAGTTCTAAACATAGGAAAATAGGATAAAGTAGTTCTCAACCTCAAATGGAGGATGAAGAGATGCAGGAAGAACAACAATCTGTCTTCTATGATTATCAACTACCTTAGAAATAGATTTTTTTAATAAAAATTAATGAAATGTATTGTTGAAAAGTAGTGGGTCACATGAAATGTGTAATTAAAATTAATTTTTATCTTTGATTCAAAATTTTAATCTATACCAAACACGTGGCTAGATATCTTATGGTCGGATGTGATGGAAACATTGCTTTACAGAACAACAAATTTCTTGATGGATGCCTTTACAATTTAGACATTTCAATAATTTATGCTTTTGTTACATTTATTTCCCATTTGTGCCTTTACACAAATTAATTGAGGCCTTAATCAGTTTCATTTTTGTAGTCCTAAGGTTGTAAATTTAGCCCCCGTTTGAGCTCCATTCTTGAACTAAAACATTTTTTTCTTTCTCATTTTTAATCACATTCTTCAAAAAATTATTACTCCAAAACACATTTTTTTCCCGAATTCTTAGTCAGATTGTCTTGCAATAAGCATTTTATAGATTGAGATTGTTTTGTCGAGTTTTAATCCTATCCAATATTTGTCTATTCGAATCAATGGATTCTTGATTATTGCATCACACTTCATGCAATTCTTCATTTGAATTGACAAGATGATTGATGAATGACCACCAGTGTCTCCACCTTTAATGATGAGTTCTTCATAAGTATAAAATCTAATGGCTTAGAAATTGAAAGAAAAGAAGAGGTAAGGGGTTAGGGCATTTTTGTAAGTATTCAAGTGTCATGTATACTATTTTGGGAAACAAAGGAGGGTCCTCTCAGTTAACTGCAATAAGTATTTTTCAAACTGAACAAAACATGTCACTCTCTGTTTAAGGAAATGTCATCATTTCATTTGACGCCCCATACATTGTTGGGAACATGGAAACTATCAGATTTTGGGAAAAGCATCCACTGGCCCAACAATATTAACACCACTTAGAATCATTTGACATGGGAGCTATCACTAATGTACTATGTAAGTATACTCTGTGAGTGTGTTTGAGCACATACTGACAATAAACATGAATGAATGATAGGGGGATTGCTTAAATATTTGTTCGAATGTTTCATTTAAAGTTTAAGATAGTATTAATGAGGCAAATTTATTTGTTTAAATTTTATTTTTAAAACGGTTCCTCATGTATGTTTTGGGTTCCATTTTCTTCATTAAAAAGAATTTTTAAATATAATATTTTGTAACAATTTAATTTTTTTCAATAAGGAGATTAAAGAGGAGTTTCACCATTGGTTTAAGTAAAAAAATGACTTCATTTTTGAATAACATGAAAACTATACTTTATAAGCTTTGAAGCTATTCTACCTTTTGACTTAAAACTAGATGTTGTGTGGGGTTGAGTTTCAAAAGTATAGCGAGAAGTACCACGTTTGTATCAACTTCTCAGTATAGTGTAGTGAAGCAATGTGCTTTAGAATTGAACCATGCTATCGCTAGAATTTCTTGTCATCTTCATTAACGGAATGTTACGTGTCATTTTATCAGTGGACTGTTCAAAAAATAGTTAGTTTTTTATCCAATCATCTACTATCACCACTATATGTGTCAAGTAAGTGGGCAAAAACATCTCGCAAAAGCCACTGTTTGACATTCATTTTGTTTGAAAAATAATTTTTGGAATAATGATTAATGGAAGATTGTGTGATTAAAAAGTAGGAGAATTTTTGGGTTTATGTGTAATATTATTTTATTGATAGAATATGTGGTTGAAATAAAGAGAGAGAAAAAAAAAGGAGTAAAAAATGTGTGTCAAAACAGGGGCAAAGTGGCTTATTCCTCTAGAATTTGTTGAGTACAAGTGATTCTTTTGAAATCAATCAATAGCCCTTCACCCACTTCAGATAGTGTTCGACCAAGTAAGAGGGGAGATGTTTTTAACTATATATACCTGAGGAGCGTGTTTGGAACATAAATGGTACTCAACATTTATATAGTAAAAAATTTAACTAGTTTTTACTATTTCATATTGTTTAGTATTGTTTAATTCACATTATAAAAAATGGCACAAGTATACAATTTACTTGGTATGGACTCCATATTTGGTCTCATTAGTTAGCATTAACCGAATAAACTATCGGTCATTGTGCTCCATTCCTCAGGATCTTGCTTCAGACGTCCCAAAATTTTGCAAAATAATAGAAGCGAAGTGAAACAACTTAGTTTATTTTATAATCTGAGCGACAAAAGGGTGAATTCCAGATAATATAACAATTATCATAGGAGCATCAGCAAAAGCAAATAGGGATTCTATTAAAGTTAAGTGCAAATATTACATGACCATTTGAAAGTAGATTAAACCAGTGCCTTCAGGAAGTACATTAATAATATGCTGCTAACTGTATCCTAGCCGAAGTTCCAAATCCAAGTCCTCTGATTGACTAATCCGGCCAATTTCCAAATCCAGATTAACCATTTCTGCTTTCTTGACTTCACATCTTGTTTCATGCTCAAATGAACCGAAATTTTCAACCCCAAAAAATGTCTTCGTAGTTTTCATTTTCATCAAATCTGCTGTTAGTGGACTTGAATAGTTGACTTCTGCTGCAACTTGTTTGCCCCATTTCTTTATTTCAGAGACACTAGCTGAAGAAAATGATGGTGATAGATTTGAAAAAGAGGGAGAAACTAATGCAGATAATGCTGAATTGGAAAGGGGAATTTGTTTCAAAAGGGATGATGTTGCAGATGGAGATGAAAAACTAGGTTTAGGGTTTAAACTTAGATTAGGGTTAGGGTCATGAATAGGTTTTAGAACTGAAAACTGAGCATTATTGTTATAATTATCCCTTGGTGGGGAGTACTGTCTCAATCTGGCTCTATCTTTTCTATGAACATTCATGTGGCCACCAAGTGCTTGAGCAGATCTGAATTCTCTCTTGCAAAAGCTACATGTATAACATCTTGGAGGCCACGAAATTCCAGCAAGTAAATCTCCTTCTCCTTCAACATTAAACTCACTCCCAAACCCCATTTTCCTATAATCCCTAAATTTTCTTCTCGTTCATTTCTTTAACATTTCACACACACAGAAGGGGAAGAGAGTTTTCACTGACACGAGACACGAACCCGACTAGGAAGAGCCTAAGAGGTGTCACTAACCAGGGATATGTGAATGATATATAGAGGTTGGACTTGGGACACACATAATGTGTGTTTGTGTAAGTGCGAGACATGGTCAAGAAGGGCTTTCAAGTCTCAGCTGGCCATAAAATTCTAAGCCAGAAACTGAGAATCCCAATGAGAGGAGTTAATCAGTGCATGTTCCCTATGTCTGTACACCTTATACTAAATGTAGCTAGAACCTTGTCCTACAAAGTACTTTGGGAAAAAGATCTAGGGGATGTTCTTTACTCTTTTTTATATTGTCATGTCAATTTTTTTGTCATATTGCACTAAATAATTTAATGACATGTTATTAATAGTTTTATCATCAAATATTTAACATGATCAGGTAGGTTTTGACCATGGCCTTTTGTACATATCTGTTGAGTGGACTGGCAATATTAGCAATTACCGAACCCTTTTCTGTCTAGGGTAGCATAGAAATTAGGATATGTTTGTACATGTGGACTAGATAATGAGAGGAAGTAATTGAACAAGATTCAAAATAATGACTTGAAAAAAAAAAATATATAATTGAGTTCATTGTATCAAACATTGTCAAATATATAGAATTGTTTTCCAAACTCGTTGACCTTATTAATGTTCTGAATTAAACTTAATCCCCACCGTAGTACTATTACAAATATGAAGTTAACTTTGGTCGAAACATGGAAGGATAAGTTCATAGTATCATTAGGTTCTACAATGTCCGAAAATGATGTCTGACCAATCGATAAGCTATCTATATTCATAAATTAATTACTGCCACCACATTCCTATTACTTTTAACCTAATTTCAATACACAACCTTTAAGTCAAAATCAACTTTAGGAAGTGGACTAGTTAATCTTCCATTAGGCAATTGCATGCCTCCTGAAGGTAACAATGAAGAAATGTTTCAAATCATTATCACTCAAATTATTCTCATAATTAGTTTCTACTTATTTCTTTGAATAAGTTTCTCTGCCTAAATGCAATGATGACTCATAATTTGTTGCAGCATCAGTAATAGCCAAATTCATTAATCAAGAAAAGCTTTAAAAATATTTCGGGCTGTACAAAGTTACAAACATGTAAGGTTACAGAGAAAAGGGATAATTCAGGAACCAAGATTTTCTTGCCTTTTTGTACAAAAAGTGAGTAAATTTCCTCAGAAGACACGAAGAAACAAAAGATCACAGCCAAATTTAGCTGAGATTTAGTGAATGACTGGCGGCCAATAAAACGATACCATTTCATTCTATTTGTAGTTGCAATTTATTAAGGTTATATACACAGCCGGAATTGCAGGATTAGTTACCCCAGTTAAAGAGTGGGTGGGGTGGGGATAGTTTGGGTGGTGGGGGTAGGGAGTTTGTCCGTGTAGCATAGCTTCCATTGGGATACTACCCTATACCCATATAAAATAGAAAAATCAGTTTGCGTTGGTGGAAATAAAGTCAAAGAAAAGGCAGAACTTTGCAATAAATTCTTGTTGAATTTCTTTGTTTAGTCTTTATTTTATTTTTATAGTATTATAAAAATATTTATTCAAGGGAAATTTATTTTACAATTTGCATACCATGTTTTACAAATATACATTTTGCATAATGAATTGTAATTATTATTAAAAAAAAAAAAAACATATTTTGCATGAACAAGTAGAAATATCTACAAAATTATCATTATAAATAGCCAACTGACCAAGTTAGATTTGAAGTTTTGTATTATTACCATCCTTTAAGAAACAATTTAGCCCCTGTTTGTGCTCCATTGAGCCCTTGTTTAGCCCCCATGATATTTTTTGGAAATAATGTATTTTATAATAGTAATTTTTGGAAAATATGTGGTTAAAAAAGAAATTTTTTTTGATTTACGTGTAAAATTATTTTATTAAAGAATGTGTGGTTGAAAAAAAGATGGAGAAAAATATATTAAGATTTTAATATGGACCAAACAAATGCTAAAATTAGATTTTAGAGATATGTAAAAAATAATAATAATAAGAAAAAAAAATTAAATTTACGTGTAATATTATTTTATTGAAAAATGTGTTATTGAAAAAAATATATATTAAAATTTTAATGGTGGCGAAATAAGTGCTAAACCTAAGTTTGGGTTCTATTAAAATTTTAATACATTTTTTTTTCAATAACACATTTTTCAATAAAATAATTTTACACGTAAATAAAAAAAATTATTTCTTTCTTAACCACACATTCTTCAAAAAATTACCATCTGAAATACATTATTACCAAAATCTCATTATAATGAGGTCAAACAACTTAAAAAAACGTCATAAACTTTTAATAATTATATTTTAAAGAATAATAAATAGTTAAACAACCTTCTGCTGCAAGCATAACCACCCACCGCCATCGATCAAATCGAACTTTTCATATCTCAATCGTCCTCCACCATCTCAACCCGCACCGATGACCACCACAATTAACCACCGCCATCAATTGAATTTTAGTTAATTCTAAAGCAATTAGCACTCTATATTTTGGTGTTGATTTCACATTGCTCGGTTTTATAATTAAAGCAAAACAAGATATTAATGCACCATATACATCAAAGAGACACGTATGATTCTAGAAGCAAACTTAATAACTGAAGTAGCCCCGATTTGCCATTCTTTAAAATTTTAAATTTTTTTCTATAGTATCATTCTCCACTACACATTTACACAATAAAATATTTTACACACAAACCAATAAAATTTCATTACTTTTAACCCACATTCTCGATCAATCTATTATTCTATAATATGTTATAAAAAAATTAATGGCTCTCAAACAGCGTCTTAGTTTTGTCCTTAATAAATGAAGGGGTTAACAAAATATCATTTCAGCATTTATGGAGTGTTTGTGTCCCAAATTTAACTCTCTAATTAGGTACCAGAAAAATGAGTTTGATATTGAATTTCCTCTCTCAAATCCTCCCTGAAACTGGGATTTTAGTGATTAATAATACTTTTGTGGATGGCTTGTATTACTAGAGATTGTTGGGAAAAACATTAAAATATTTTAAATAATTAAGTATTTAAATTATAGTAGCGGATTAAATATTTATTTTCTTCTTTTGTGTAATTAAATAGACAGAATAAAATAACAATAATTATCTGGCAGAAATTAGAAAGAAAAATCACATTCCAAATAAGAAATAAATCTTTCACTTTCGCAATAATATTATACAATGTTATTTTCTAGTACTACTAAATGATTCAATCTATAATATGTTCTTCACTGATCAACAACATACGCGCCCAATGACAATTGTATCAAACTTAAATATGTTCATATCTTACCCAAAATAAATGCAAAATAGAGATATGATGAACCAACTCAATAGACTCGTAGTGTTGAACACCCTTAACAATCTACTAAAAAACTAGGAGGATCAGAAAAAGCTATCGTCAAGCCTTATATATTCGAAGTTTCAAACTAGAGAAACCGAGAACTTTTTCTTTTCTCCCATACTTTTCTCAACTCTGTCTCTCTCTTTCATGTATTTTTTTCCTTTCATTCTTCTGACTGCGTAGAACCTAATTCACAGACGGCACAGCCTGATCTTTTTATCTTCACCAATTATGGTGGCTG
Source organism: Fraxinus anomala (assembly GCA_903798345.1). NCBI lineage: Eukaryota > Viridiplantae > Streptophyta > Magnoliopsida > Lamiales > Oleaceae > Fraxinus > Fraxinus anomala. The sequence continues at coordinate 13,846 of CAIGRN010056813.1, forward strand.
GCCGTGGGTTCTTCCACCAATTCGTCAACATTGTGCATGACATTTATAGCTAGCTGAATTCCATGCTCACATTCCCTGTTTACTTCATAATTCCTACAGGAACCTAGTTGTGCCATTCCATCCAATTTGAGTTAAATTGGGATTTCCGTCAAATGGCTACTTAGTATACCATCTGTCATATTTAGCCGTTGTTTGACCATCATTAAAACAAATTTTTTTTTCTAAAATTCTTTTTCAATCACACACTCTTAACAATAAATTATTAGTTTTGCTACATGTACATTAAAGTTTGACAGTTTGATTGACATTGTCCGTTCTGGCACACATAATGGCCATTGATTTTAACAATACTTATTTAAATCTCTGACCTGATTTCTTACATATAGGAGATGTCAAACTTAATGTACAAAAATAACGTACAAGTAGATGAATTAATAAAATAGTATGCATGTAAATCTGAAAAATTTCTTACTTTTTAACCACGTATACTTTAAAAATCACTATTTCAAAACTTATTTAAAAAAAAAAAAAATTATTATTTTAATGATTGTCAAACATGATGTTGAGGCCGTTTTAATTGTTATTTGTTGCGTTGGCACTTTAATCTATCTATGTAGTGAAGAGGAAGAAGAAAGGTGTATTGCCTAATTATAATTATAAAAAAGTGACAGAGAAACAGACTGCAAATTCAGAGACCAATGATGGATGATCATTTTTCTTAGTATAAAACAAAAACCATAGATATATGTTGTTTAGGACTTTCACTAGCCTGCACAAGGTTGATAAGAATGTGCCAAGCCTTGAGATCTTCCAGTGTGGAGACTACATAAAAAAAATTGGAACGTACAACCTTCGCTTCTTTTTGGCAATGTAATTATCAATGTTCTCAGAGTCGGATCGACATATTTAATCGAAAAATCGGATTACACTATTACAACTAGTACAAAATTTAAGAAATTGTCCGTTTCAACCAAAAACTGGTGAAGTGATCATGATTTTTGCAGGTTCACGATTAATATTTTTGTAAATAAATAAATAAAGAAGAGAGGGCTTTTAAGTGGTAACTCTCGTTGACTAATAGCACAAGAATTCAGCTAAACACATCCAAATCCAAAATAATCTTAAACAAAATCAATATTTATGTCAATATATATAAATACGTATATTTGTATATGTGAGAAAAAAGACGAGGCGATGAGAGTTTGAAATCAATTGAATCTGGAACAAAAGGCCGGGCGATGCGTATTCATGGTAGGGTTTGGATGTATGGACTGTAACATTGTTTTGGCCCATATAATTTCACTTGATTTAAATTGCACTATAAATAATAAATAATGGGTTTTAAACTGCCATATTAGTTAATAGAAAGTTTTAATGTAGTAAATAAAATTATTTATTCATTCATTATTTTTATTTTGGGTCGATCGTGGTTCAACCTTGATTCGGCCGTTAGACCATTGACCCTTTGATTTTTTTCGGGGTTAATTACTAGATCGATTTTCAGAACATTGATAATTACAACATAAAGGATCCTTTCAATATTATCATAACGTGAACTCTATTTACAGTGGTTGAAAGTAATCCAATTTTGTTTAGGTATGTTCACAAATAGTGGTGAGTCAACATGGTTCACATTTATATCCTTCTCATCAAAACTTAAGGGAATATTACATATATAAGGTGGTTGCAAAATACAAATAAAAAATTAAAAAATTAGTTTTATTACTACAAAAATTGGATATAATTAAATTTTATTTATTAAGCCCCCATTTGACCCCCATTATTTGAGATTATAATTTTTGAAACAGTATTTTCTTTTAAGAATGTGTGATTAAAAAATGAAGAAAGAATTTTAGATTTAGATGTAATATTATTTTATTGAAAAATGTGTGATTGATAAAAAGAAAGAGAAAAATAAATTATAATTTTAATGGGGGAGAAACATGGGCTAAATAATTAATTAAATATATTTTTATTAATTAAATATATTAAGGTCACACTATTATATAATTTATGGTCAAAGTTATGTATTAGCTATAAATCAAAAATTTTATATGTCACAACTTATTTCTTGATCACAAATTATCAGATTAATTGGTTGTATATTATTTTTCGATTACAAATTTTATAAGTCACGAATTTTTATAGGTCACAATTTATCAAATTAATAGGTCACGTATTATTCCTCTATTACAAATCATAAATTTTATAGGTTACAATTTATTTATCGGTCATAAATTATCAAATTAATAAGTCAAGTATTATTTATCAATAACAAATCACAAATTTTATACGTCTAACTTATTTCATGATATAACAAATTAATTAGTTGCAAATTATTTATCGATTACAAATTATTAAATTAATTGGTCACAACTTGACAAATTATGAATCACAGGTACTAATTTAATTGGATATCACATTTTTGGATCACATATTATTTCATCATTTACATATTATTTATTAGTCAAACATTAATCATATTATTTGTCACAATCAACCAAATAATTGATTATAAACACTCTTCCCACCCCACCCCACCCCACCCCACCTCACCTCCCCACAATCACACCATCGCTCAACCACTACCAACGCACCATCATCACCAAGAGCACTTCAATCGCACCGCCAACAATACCATTGCCTCACTAGGGTCATCCCACATCTAGCACCATTGCAAATACCACCAACAAAACCCACCACAAAACCATTGTCGTAGCCTGAGCCATTATCAAAGTCATTTCCACCACCACCACTGATAAGGACGCTTTTACACGTTTATTTTGGTTCACAAACATGAATAATTGAAATCTAATGGGTTGAATATAGCTTAATTCGATGTAA
>CAIGRN010056815.1:0-40595 GCA_903798345.1 Fraxinus anomala
TTTAGAATACAGTATTATGTCGTCCCGAAAGGGAAAATAATAAAATAATAAATCAAATCCCACTTCCATTATCTAAAAATATCATCCAAAGGTTTTGCAGCAAACACTAGAATCGAGCAGGCACAAGGCAACAACTTACCCGAAAATGACTGCAATAAATCACAGGCACAAATCCAAATCCCAAGCTTCATCAAAAGACAAAAGAGAGACCAACAAAAAGAAAAAGCAAAAAAAAAAAAATGCTTGACCAAACAGATGCGAGAAAGACAAATCCTAGGAGATGAGACATACTTATGTAGGATACAAACTATAATGTGAAACTACATGATCCAGATAATCAAATTAGCACTCGCCCACAGAGATAAACAAGTGAAACTAATCATTAAGTTTGACAACTGTTATTCATTACAGAAAGTATCCAAAGATCATGCACAAAGCAAGAGTAACACTCACATTTACAAATCAAACTCAAAAATGGGGGGAACATGAAAAAATAAATAAATAAATAAAAATGCAAGAGTAACATCAATGATCGCTTGTTCTTTGCTCAGCGAGCTAAAAGATACTGATTTTATCAAATGAAATTAGGTAAGCACAAACTAAGTTTAAATTGATGTCTAAATACAGATTCATAAATACTGTGTTTCAAACTTTGGTGCATGTTGTACACCTAAACCAAAAGTTTTACTTTACAGTCACGTTAAACATTATCTTGGGAACAAGACACCCAGAATCATGTTTTAGAATACAGTATTATGTCGTCCTGAAAGGGAAAATAACGTCCATGAATTTCTGGCAGTAAACGTTTCACCAAAATTTTATTCGTACAACAATTGAATGCACAACATGACCTTTCAAAAATATTTGAAAATTGAAATATGTTGATTCCACCCTGCAATTTGTTTCCTTTTTTCTCCGCTCCAGGATGCTGACAGACTAGGGAAAACAGCAAGTTATTTTAATTTCATTCTTACACATCAACGTGATCTCACAAGAATTTAAAGAAGATGATTACTTGACAGAACATAAAAAGCTCCAACTCGGCCTAATATACAAACTAATTGGTTGTTTTCATCAATATGGCGCGTTTCTCTTTCACACCGTGTGGAATACAAATCAGAACAAAGTGTTTCAAGTCATTTTAATTTGTTTTCATCAACATGGCATGTTTCTCTTTCACACCCTGCAATTTGTGTCCTTTTTTCTCCGCTCCAGGATGCTAACAGGCTAGGGAAAACAGCAAGTTATTTTAATTTCATTCATACACATCAATTTGATCTCACAAGAATTTAAAGAAGATGATTACTTGACAGAACATAAAAAGCTCCAACTCGGCCTAATACACAAACTAACTGGTTGTTTTCATCAATATGGCACGTTTCTCTTTCACACTGTGTGGAATACCAATCAGAACAAAGTGTTTCAAGTCATCTACTTTTTGGTAACTTCGAATTTACAACACATCCAAATTCTTGATGAAAGATTCAAAATAAGAATGCAAGGACCGCAGCCATAGTTATTAGACCTGACCCGGATATTGACTTGGTCAAAATACTGGGTCATCGGGGTACTGGTCAGATCGGTGGGTCATTACTAAAAATTATCTAAACATTTTTAAAGTATAATTTTTTTTATTTTTATTTTTTTGCTTGAGACAATTAAAATTTTCAAGTTATTTGTCGCTAATTATTTTTACCTTTAAATTAAACATTTTTATTTTATAATTTTGTATAATATATTTTCCCTTTTTGGGATGTACAAATCATTTATTATTTATTGACCAATGATTTATGTGCATTATCTATTCAATTTATTTTAGTTAAAGTTAAATTTTTCAAACAAAATACGTATATAAAATAATTATTTAATATTACAAAATAAATGAAAATATTGAACTAATTTTATTAAAAATATTTCCAGAAGATGGCAAATTATTCATAGGTTAGATATAGTTTATTACACAAAAGAACAACAAAGTGTTGCTTGCTTTGGTGGTAAGGTTATGTTCTAGTTAGCAGAGGTCAAGCATTCAAATTTTTAGTCCCTTCAAATTTCAATGGAGAAAAGTTTTGAAATTTGGTTAAAAAATCAAATGGGCCTAATCGACCCGATAATTATATAAAACCCGCTAGTTGACCCGGTCAATTCCGATTTTTGACCGAGCCACTTGCATTTACATAGTATGAGCTTGGCCGGCACCGGTTTATAAGGCCGACCGGCGGGCCAGGCCGATTTTAATAACACTCATTGCAGCAAAGTTTGCTGAAAATGTGCAGTGTTTCACAGTTACATGAAAAAGAAACATAAGATACGAAAGATGTTATGTACATTAAAAATGAGAATTGGGATGGGATGTACAAGAGAAGTCTTATACGAAGCTAGTAGGTTAGCAAATGCAGGTTACTGTAAGAGCTAGATTGTATTAGGATAAATATTATAAAAGGGCAGAGTCCAGGGTTTCCTCAAGAAAGAGGAAAAGCTAGCAAATAACTGGGTAAGGTCTCCTACCTAGGTCCACAGCCACTATTTTGATTCTTTTAAGTTGAAAGCAAAGAATTGTACAGTCCTTTCATGATTTTGGACACAAAACTAGACATTCTGAGATGGAAAAAATTATTTCGAAAATTCCAACCAAAAAAAAAAAGATATAGCATAGGAAAGAGCTATAAACTTCAGATTAGTATAAACAGATCACAGATGTAATGTACAATAATGAATGAACCATAATTGCAGCACGAAAACGGCAAGCAACAAATACAAATAAAAGAAACATAATGAATAAAACAATTATATCTTATACGTGTAAACTATAAAATGGGGTAAACATAGATGACTAATAGAAAACACAGGATTACATAGGAATACAAGCGTTCACAGATGCATTCCTTCAGACAATAAATTACAGGAAACATTACATTTTCAGATTTTATTTTATTTTATTTTATTTTATTTTTTTTTTTGGGTACAAAATTCAAAAGTATAGCCAATGAATGCATGAAACCACCAACTTCAAACTGAGAAGGATGCTGAATCAAAAACTTAAGATGAACCGCGTAAACAACCCAAAGCAAAGTTACTATTGGCTAGCAATATCATGAATATAGGATATTCCCTATTCCCTTTAAAATGTGATTTGAACGGGTCCACGACAGCTAAAAAATTTTATAAAAACATAACTTCACGATCCATTTTCCAACCAAAGAAAGCCGTAAAGTTATCATGATCTCACTTGCTGTGTATAATAGTAAGAAAGAACAGCAAAAGAGGATTAGAAAAAACAAATTAAAAGCTAAAGTATTAAAAACAGTCTAACAAGTCATTTATTTTCAAAAAAATAATAATAACAGCAAAAGAGGATAAAGAAACCACATTAGAAGCTAAAAGTATAAAAAACAGAGTCTAACAGGTCATTTATTTCAAAACTTGACAAATGAAATGATCAACCACATAATGTCAGAACAAGACATATGATTCCCAAATACAAGTATCCAAAAATACTGGACCATATTAATTCCCCAAAAAGATTTTCCTCCATTTTCAAAATATAAGTTGTTGGCTTACTCACCAAAAAATAAAGCGGTAAAAAAAGATTTCTTGACACCATTTAAAAAACAACCAAATTCCTTTCAGGTCAAATTTCAGAAAAGAAAAAGGGAAATCACCACATTCACATTCGTTATCATGCACTATGCTATTCCTTCCATAGTTACACAACTTCCTAAACAAAGTTCATTTTTATAAAAACTATTTATGCACACCATTCACAAGAATTAAACCCTATATTTAAAATTGAAATTCAAGACTCGGTTGGGAAAACAGGAAACGTTATTTACCCATCTCCCTTATATCTGGTTAGATAAAAATCGAAAATCATTTCAACGAGATTAATCTTCTCTCATCCAACCCACATTTATTTCTCATTTTCCACCAGAATCCAATCAATTCTTAAATTTAAATATCTTACACCCCTAAGACACGATATCAGCGCAGTCAAACACTACCCTAGTTTAATTAAAGTAAGAACAATAAAGTGAAGATTTCTGAATCTCAGAAATGTCAAAAAAAAAAAAGAGGGAAAAATACGATAGTAAGATCCAAAGTAACATTACAAATTGCAATAAGAAAATTACCGTAAAAACCGTATATGAAAAAATCAGATACCTGAGAGAACTTTGGATATGCTTAAATTTGAAGCTTTAGTATTTGGTTGAGACAAAACCCTATGGCAAGTGAAGCGGAAAGAGGAAATGGAAGGGAATATATATAGCACTTTATTGATTTGATAAAAATTAGAGCCAAAATTTGGCATGCGATATTTGCTAGTCTTTTTCATTATTTCTTTTCTTATTTCCTAATTGTATAAAGTTGGAAGGAATTTAACTAAAAATTCCATATATTTAACTAAAAATTTCACTGTTTGAGCCACGTTATTTTAGAAGAATTCAGTTTGAAATAATAGATTGATGAAAAATATGTAGTTAAAAAAGAAAGAAAAAGTATTAATGTGATTGAAAATATTATTTTATTAAAGAATATATGATTAAAAATGAGAATGAAAAAAATAATGTGGTTCAAACAGCGGCTTACAAAATAAAACGTTGTGTCATGTAAGTTTATTCAATAATTTAGTAACTTTTTTTTAAAGAGTTAAATAAAAAAGTGGATGTTATTGCATTTGGTTGGAGGCTGTATCCCCTTACAACGAGTTGACTTGGATTGAGCTAATTCCTTTTTGCATTTTTTCGATTTTTTTATGCCCAAAAACTTGCAATTGCCATTGATCGACTAACAATTCATCACCTAATTTCTATTAATTCCCTCCTAAATTCATAGGAGGAGCAGCAACAAATTGTCCATGAAAAAATATTCGATAAAGATCTCAACAATAACAAATTGTCCATGAGGAAGTCGAACAAGTATAATTCACTCGTGTTATTTTCTTAATGACCTTTTAAATCTCATCAATGTTGGCATCCCAAGATGTATAGTTCAATAATTTTTCCTTTTTTTTCAACCACGAATTCTCAATCAATCTACTATTTCAAAATACATTATTCTAAAATAATGTGGCTCAACTGTACCTCAAGTCATTGTAACATTTTTTTAAAAATCTCTTTCTCCTCACTCAACTTCAACTCTATACTCTCAAAAAATGAATTTCATATTTCGTCTTGACATTTTCTTTTTTTAATCATACATTCTCCAAAAATTCACTTTTTAATCAATTCTCAAAAAATCAACTTTACATGTCAAAATTAATTATTGGGGTATTAACCTAAAGAGTTCAGATTGTAAAAACTCTGCTTTTGATCTCGTTCCTTTTCTAAAAATTTTGCTTAAAAAAATTTATAAATGAAGTTGATTGAAAGCGACTTCTTCAAAAATAATTTCAATAAAATACAAAAGCAGAAGCCTGCAAAACGAGCCCCGAACTACCTACTCGTGCTAAAATATTCATCTTTTGCACTTTTCGTTGGAGATTGGAAACCCAAATAACAAAAAGACTGGTTTATTACACTATCAACAAAGTAAAGTTGGTTGACTAACATGAGACAGCGCTACATGTTGAGCGACTAACAACTCTCACCCACGTAAATCATAAATGAGTTCAAGCAAATAATTAACATCACCCAATGGATCAACAAAGTCGAGCATACAATATGTGATGGGTAAAATCGAACATACAATATGGGATGGGTGAAAATCTGTAGAATTGTGATTCCAATTGTCAATGATGTATACATCACAGTAACATATATTTCAAGTGAAAATTGGCATGAAAGAATATAGTAAACTATACTGAACTCAACTACAAGGTGTAGCTTCATACAGTCTACAATGTGATCAAAGACAAAATTACTTGAGCTACAAAATGACACCACGCTATCACAGGATCGCCTCTAGAATACCTGGCAAAAGAAAATGAATTTAACGTTCTTTACAGGAAAACAAGGAAAGAACCCATTTGACAATTTAAATAGATGGAAACGGAAGGCAAGGTATAAAACCATTTATCTGAACTACGTAGTACAACTTATGCCAGACATAGAAGAAATTAAGTGCACGTCTGGTGAGCAATTCTGGATATGTCTATATAGTATAAAAAACAAACAATCCTATCTATCAAACATACCACTGTCTTAATGCGGCTGATAAAATCAATAAACAAGCAATTGTCAGTTCACCACACCAAAAATTTAGAAAGTATATGCATATGAGATTACTAGAACAAAATGGCATGAATTCCATGTTACAAGAGAATCCAAATAGGAGGCATTTGAACTTCTACTAAATGGATGGTTTAAAAATGAGCATCACATAACTTCAATTCCTCACCTTAAGGAGTCTCACAATCAGCAGGTTCCAACTGTCATGAGTGGACCTAGTGACGTGGTGTAAGCACTGCAAACACAAGGCTCCGCCATTATTGTACTTGGAAGTGTTAAATCAAATTTGATGCATAATGACCAAAATACAAAACAAGTAACATAAGAGAGGAAAAGAAAATCTACAAGGCATGCTAAACTGCAAAATGAGTTCATTTTAAGGCACCAAATCAAATTGAAGCACCAAGTGGTGATTGAGAAGACATCTGATAAAAAGAAATTTACAAGCCTTAGCAACGGAAAACAGAATCAAATGGACCAAGAAAAGATAATTTTTCATCTACTGCAGATAGATCATAATCAAAATAAATGACTTCTTGATGAAAAGCATGCTATCAGATACCATTGTAACTTTAAAATGTCTCTGTCAGTAAATTTTCACGACAGACTTTATTGGATTGGGTTTTAGATGAGGAAATGCACTAAAATCACAAAGGAATGTATATGGGTATAAATGAAATAAAAATGTATTTAAAATATAAGAAAGGGAATCATCATGACAACTAAAAGAAATCCAATTAATCACCAGCAAAAAAAACTAGAATTCCACACTGGCCCAACCAATTGCTTTTAGGCTGACTGTTTTCCTTCATTATTCGTACCCCACTCTTCATCAGCCTCGTTAGAGTTAACTAATACAGCACCATCTGTTAAATCAGCATCCACCACAACAGCCTCTTCTTGGCCCTCCACATGCCCCTCTTCCCCTGCATCATCTTGCCCCACCTCTTGCGCCTCTTCTCCATTCTGCTCTGCAACCTGGAGAAAATAAAAGAAACCAGCACTCAACACCAACTTGAAGATCGAATAAAAACCACAGTTTGAAACATGAGGGGCCAAGTTACTTATGCAAGACACAAAATCACCACACAACAAGGTATTAATTGCAGGTCAAAATTTGCAAATCTGACAAAATAAAAGATAAAAAGGGACACAAAAGCATCAGATAGTGAATGCTTTCTTTCTTTATTTTGTTTCCCAACAACATATATTATAAGAACAAAAACAAAATTCCATCAGGCAGGATATCATAAACCTTTGAAAACACATTCGACTGAGTTATATAAGCTCCACATTTCTTTCCTTTGAATTTAAATTCAATCAAGTAGAGCACACTAAATTCAATTAGTTTATTTGTATAACATATTGGCTTATACCTCATGATCCAAGCTTCCATTTTCCAGAGGTTCTTCTTCATGCATTTGCATGTTTCTAAAAGTTTCCACAAGGCTTGCTGTTGATCTATCAATATGCTGTACATATTCAGCTGCTGGAGGATAATTGCCCCTGCAATGTTGAAAAAGGTTTCTGTTTATTCCAATGCATACTCTTCAAATAAGTCCCATAACCTCAAATGACTAACTGAGACGACAGAAGACTCCAAAATGGAAAGGAGACAAAATATAATACAGCTAACTTAAACTGGATGATTATGAGCTTTAATGGTGTTCCAGAATGAGATAAAAGGCAAGAGTTATGACAATGCTAAATCAAATGCAGGACTTCCTGTGTAAATATACACAAGTAGCTTTATCAAACAAGCAACAGGAAACAAAAGCCATAAATAAACGCGTACAGTGTCTCAGCAACTCTAGATTCAACATTAAGTGCAATTTGCCAGTCCTCAAATAAATTCGGATATTCTTCAGGATCAGCCAGAGATTCAGCTGCTTTCTGATTAATCTGCTAACCACATAATCCAGGTGAATAGAACAGAAAAAGTTCACTGTACAATATCAAAAGAAATGTACATGTCATAATACTAGTCACTTCTATGAAATAGTAAGTGTATCCTTCTGTGCAGGACTTATAATATTTTTTCCTGCAGATATACCTTGCCTTTAGTTTGAAAGATACCCACCCTTGTGACTACCCTTAAAACTAAAGGAGGGTTAACACATTTTAACACAGCAAAGTAATTATATGAAACTACAATGAATAAAAGAACATCTAATGTATGCAACCCTTCCTCATCTGTTGGTCAACATATATGGAGTCTTTAATAACCCGAGTATATGATATTATATTTAGAAAATAGTTGATATATTTAGAAGTTAATGAATTGAATTAGAAGAAATTTTGCCTACAACAATTATTTGAATATGAATTTGATAAATCGTATATATTTTTATCTAAGTGAAAGCTTGTAAATTTTAACTTTCAACAAAAAAAATAGTAAATTGAAGGGTCCTTAATCAGAATATTAGATGTCATTATTTGCAGTAAGGTTCTTAATTGTGCCTTATCCATTAATTAGTTTCACAAGTTTTGCAAATAGAGAATAATGCATCATTGCACAGTATCACAGGCACAAGCCAGTTCCAAACAAGTACAAGATCATAATTGAACTATAACCTTATTGAGGTCCTTCCTCCAAAGAGCCACAATTTCTGACACTTTACTAGGAAGATAAGAGCGAGCCATCAATGCAGCTTCAGGTATCCGATTGCTGTACAAAAAATTGTAATTCAGAAATCATCAGAGTTAAAGAGGTAAGCCAGCCAGATAAAGTGACAGCAAGAATTACCTATCAACCAACAGCTGAAGGCAGTCCTCCAATTTACCCAACATAAATAGACAGAGAAAAGCAACATTGTTCTTCCCATGCTCTTTGGCAAGAGATGCAAGTTGAGTTATCCCATCGGCATCTCCCAGAGAAGAATATAATAGCAGTAAACCGCTCAAGTCATTTGCTTGCTTTAAACATTCCTCTGCCATCTCCAACTGCAATACAACAGATACAGTAATAAAGAGAATGGAGGAATGGAAGCATTTCGTCACAAAAAAATAAAAAAAAAACTTCTAGCTCCTCGCGCAGGTGACCTGCAATCATTTTAAGTCCAAGAATTTCAGCCATTCACTTTAAAGACTATGTAAGTTTAGGTTTTTTTGTCAACAAAAAGTTTATTTCAAGACCACAATAAAAAAATACATTTTTTCAGTACCAACGATTGTTTCACACTGGTTCACACACCATTCAATTTTTTTTTTTTTTTGCAGCAACAAGTAAATATGCATTCTGCTCATACAGCATACGAACACTTGAGGATAAGACAATACCATTCCCGTGGACATAGCTAATTCACCCAATTGCTTCCATTTAGACTCGCTTTGTGCTACTGCCGCAATTTCCTGTAGACAAATAAAGCAAATTTTTCAATTATAAGCAGCACGTGTTATGCCAAAGCACGACACTGAAAACAAAGAAAGAGAACCAAAATCTGATTCTTCACCAGGCTGAGAAAACAAATAGCACGTGCCAAGGAAATGTTTGCTTCTAATCACATCCCAACAAATAAGTCAGCAATGTTTACCTTCGCAATCTCTAGTTTACCCAGTTGTATGGCTAGCTCAAATCTGTAATCAGGTTCTGTAGCAACTTCTAATGCTTCTTCTATCATGCCCCGAGATTCCAAGAAACGAGCCACACTGACAACATAATCAACTTATTTTTACATTCAAACTAAGTAATTTATAGAAATTGTCTTCAAATTAGAGAAGAAAATGATAAAAAGAGAAGAGGAGAGAGAGAAACAAAATTTCAAGCATTTTTGTATTGGATATAAACTATATATGCACAGAGCACATACAGCAAGCAAATAGGGCCATCACGATGTTATCCACTAAAAAAAATTAAATTAATTGCTAATTAAAAATTGAATTCAATTTCTAAACCAAAACATATGCATTGACAGTCGTAAAGTTTTTTTTTCCTACAGTCATTATATGGGTCTAAGATGTAACAAACCTATTCTTATGCTCCTTTGGAATTGATGGTAAGACCTCATTTGCCCTCTCAAGATCACCACGCATCACGAGAGTCTTGTACTCAATCAAGCTCAGCAGCAGAGTATATCCCACGACACTGAAATGAAAAGAATCAAAGGAACTCGTAAACAGTGATAAACATAACACACGCCATTTCCAATATTGAAAGATCAGATCAAATCAATCACTGATCTTAAGCATCCAGGAACCTCACTTGAATTCTTTGTCAATGAGATATACCCGACTCTGATTGGCAAGATACCCTAGAAGATACATGGGCCGATCAAAATGGAACATTGTTGTCACCTAGAAATCACATGAAAACTCATTTTCTTCCTGATCCTGTACATGATAAAATTAGAGAATATGATTATAATTAAAGTACACAGAGCAAACCATACCTCACCCCCTACGCAGTAATTAAGCTTCCATGAAGAGTTGTTGTAAATGAAGCAATCACCGACCCAAATCCCAGTCTTGACTCGTTCATTTATTTCATAAAGGAGCTCAAAAGAATCTTCCACACCTTGTTCATCTACTGACCTCCCACTATCTATATGAGCAGAAACTACATCTCGCTGCAGTATGGGAAAAGTCCAATATAATCCAAACCATAATGATACAAGGAACGTATAGTTAATTTACAGACATTCATGTGAAAATAAGATAAATAAAATCCTTACATTGTACTTAAGTACATAGAATGACGTATCACTGGCAATGGTAACCAAATCACTGCTATCAGCCCAATAAAGATTCTGAGAAAAAAAAAAAAACTGATTGATTGCCTGTATGGCTATAATAGCAACATGTGCATAAAATAGCTAAAGCCATAAAATTCTTACTTTAACATTAACATCAATCCGCCGAATCAACCTGCATTCAGCCCAATCATAAAAACAAATAAAATCATTTGAGCATATTGCCAATAAAGTCCCCCCATAAATGCGCTCAGCGGAAAATGTAGGCCGGATACTTTTCTTCTCCTGAAAGAAATAGGTCTTTGTTACCGCTTATCCCAATAGATAAATGAGGAAAAGTTTTCAAAAACTTCGTTTTAACTGAAATTACAAGGGAAACGATACCACTAGATTCATTTTTAGAAAATTAAGGAGAAGAGGATAATTATAAACCTGGAAATTTTTACTGAAGATCTTAATCCTCGATGTACTTTCTCTAATAGCATATTCTCCATCAGATGACCAAACAAATTCCAATGCAGAACCAAATGACCTATTTCTCCATGCCAAAGCTGTGTATATAATATGTTCACCGTCTCCACACACAACCACGAACCTACCATTGGGGTTGTGCTTCAAGCTCTGTGAAAGAAAAAGAAAACAAAGTGAATATGATGCCGAAATAGATTAATATACAAGCACTACAGCTGAGCTGCATGTAATCTTTAAAATAATGATGTCATCAAGATGATTAAAACCAACAGTTACTTTCCCCAAATACCATGTTTGCCTAAGTTCTTTGATATAAAACCAAATAAAAGTTTTCTCTAACAACGAGAATACATCAGGTGTCACAACCTATGACCTATAGCTTATATATGGTAATTGAAAGACTGAGGAACGAAGTATAGATGTCCAGGAAGTTGCTAATCATCCAAAATATCCTATAGCTCACGAATGACTGGACATGGCAGGAAGATAACTCGTTTGACTCTTGAGAAGGTCCATCCGATCGAAATCATCTAATGTCGTTTGAGGTAATTAACCTCAAATCCTGCCCTAAGATGAGAATCTTGAGTTCTTATGAAGAAAGGCGTAAAAACCCAGCATCAAAATAAATATACCATACAACGCTGTAAACTAACATCTGTAAAGATTGCTAGCACGTGCATGAAAAATTCTCCTGAACACTGATTAGAAATCTGGGTCAGAGGAGCACATGCTAAACATGGAAAACTTGTTCTCAATTTGTAATCCAGAAACATAAAGAGAAATGGGAATACCAAAAATCTTACATCATTATATCATGTACAATAATTTATATCATGTGCTCCACTAGGTATCTAATATCAAAACAAATGTGCAATCTGATGCATAATTACAATAGTAATGAAAAATCTCTTCTGTTTCTAGCAAAGCATTATAACTAATTGACCTTATCATGGACTTTGGTCTAAGCTTACCAAAAACTGCTAGGACTTGTGATTCTTATTTATTGGTGGAGGACTGGTTCTCAAAAATGGCCCACTTTATCCCTATTCCAAATCTATTTCTCCCATGTTGCTAAATTATTTTTCCAAGAAATTATACGCCTGCATGGGTTGCTTTCCACCACTGTTTCTAATAGGACATCAAGTTTGTCAGCTATTTTTGGAAAACATTTTAAAACATGTTTAGTACCACACTCAAATATTCATCTACTTTACACTCCCAAATATTCATATTGTTGCTTCTAAGGATGGTGGCCGGCATCGATTTCTGGTTATGTGGCAAAATTGCCCTCTTAGTGAGGATACATGGATCACGGCAAAAGAGTTCCGAGTTCTCGATTCAGACTTGCTAGACAACTACTTGGGGTTTAACTCGCCAAAGTCGAGTTCTTCCAACTCAGAGAGAAATGATGGGTAGCAACTAAATTTCTACTCCAGGCCAAAGACTAAAAGATAAAGTTGACATAGGGTGTGTTTGACACCCATTTTGGAGAAAAATAAATTTTGGAATAGTCATTGATGGGAGGAATGTGTGGTTAAAAAGTAAGAAGAATTTTTGGATTTATGTATAATATTATTTTATTGATAGAATGTGTGGTTGAAATGAAGAAAGAGAAAAAAAAATTTAAAAAAAAATGGATGTCAAACAGGGGCTTAATCTACATTTTAGTAGTTTTATCATTAGGAGCTTGTTATTTATTTATTATTTTTAGAAGTTCCCTTAGATTTAAAGACCGTGCTTTGTAAAAGGGACTTGGATCTTCATTTTCATTACAACATTATTTTTATTGACTCAAGATTACAAATTTCCTGCTAAATTCTTCTTTTTTTCTCAATTTTTCTCTTTCTTCTCTCCTCTCATTATTGAATTACATCCTATGTTACTAATGCACATCATGTTTTGTAGAGTCCTCTCTTTTACAGTGAAATAAACAGAAGACAAAGAATTCATAACATATCGGACAATTCTAGAAAAAACTTGGGCAAAGAACAGAGATAGTAATTGCATCCAAAAAATCATCATGTTCACGAATCTAACAAATAAAGCTGTTCAATTTAGAGCACTAGTAAAAATTGCTTGAATACAATTACATAGCAACAAAAGTCTACATGATGGTGTAGGTTGTTAACGAAAAATTTCTTAATTAATAGAATACATATAAAAGAAACTCACTTGTGGATAAAGATCACAAGTGCCCAATTCTTTAACAGCCAAAGGCAGTCTTTCTCCATCAGCAACCTGAGAGAAAAAGTAAAACAGTAATTTACATTTCCAAACAGAGCAGCGGTTAATGATGTTGATAAACTTAGTTAAGCAAAGCAGGAAGAATATCAAATCCACACCTCATAATCTGCTCCAACACTCTTAATGTTAACAGTCTGAATTTCATTATGCTTAGCCCATATAACCTTTCCACCGTTATCCATGCTAGCAACAGGTACCTCTCGACCTATTTTCACCATGATGGTTCCTTCATCATAACCAATTACAACCCTGTGCGGTAAATGTAACACATTGAATTCAGTTGCCTGATAAAACAGAATCCCCAGGCAAGGCAAGCTAACATTAAAATTTTTTGGTGAGTTTTTCAAATTTTCCCAGTATTTTCAACCTGTATCCAGCAAGATCTAATATATTTATTCAGCCAAAACCCTTCTCTAACCAGTAAACAACCTCACTAACATTGAGATATGACAATTAAAAAAAGATTCCGTTCGGCAGTCTTTGCCTTCTCAACAGAATCCGAACAATTTAGAACTTCTGCACTAATAAAACATGATTCCAAAAAGCAACAACTGCCACCCTAATATTACAGATAAGTCACAAGCATCAGAGTCCCAGACTAATGAACAGAAAATAAACTTACCGTCTTGAGCCTTTTATGCAACCAATAGCCCAGACTCTTTCAAGACCATAATTCAACGTGTTTTCAAGTCTGCAAGATAATGCAACTAAATGAGAGCTCTTATGAACAGATGACGAGTAAAAACTAATTATTACTGTATGTAAGATAACAAGAATAAGAAAATTACACAGAAAAGAAGAAAATAATTAAAGAAATATGAAAGCAAAGGTAAATACAGATACATATAGTCAAATCATTATATCTTAGAAAAAAACTGACGAGTACAGAAGGGAAAATGAACTGGGTAAACATGCTAAATGTGCAGCTACTTTTCATTATTCTTTAAGTGAAAATTTTAAACAAAGTGCCACATGAGGAAAGCAAGTTTTCTGAGGACACTTCATGTAAGATAAAACAACCGCGTCAAGGTCAATATACTCTTGGTAGTGAGCAATCTTGTAATAAAACATTACCTATAAGTGGTTGCATGCCATATACGAACTGTACCATCCTCAGAACCTGTAATTATGATGGGAAGTTCTGGATGGAAACATGCAGCAGAAACATTGTGTGTATGACCTTCTAATGTCTGAACACAACTTTTTGTTTGATAATCCCACACCTAGTCACAGGACTAGAAATTGCCTTAACATTTAATGAATAGAAACTTGATCAAGAGGACAAAAGGAGAAAATTTCACAAACCTTAGCAGTTTGATCATCAGAACCAGTAATTAAGTATGGTTTATCGCCACCTGTGAAATAATCTACACAATTTACCCCTTTCAGATGGGCATCCAATGTGAAGTTTGGGTCAGGGGAGCCAAGGTTCCATATCTACAAGAGCAAACATAGCACCGACCATATAAATACTCATCCAATAGATAAATACTACAACAAAATAAGCCTTATTCCAAATAAATGGTCAGCTACATGAGCAAAAAGTATACAAATACCATTATTAAACATTTACTAGTAAACCACACTGGTACCTTAACAGTGCGATCTAGAGATGCACTAGCAAATGTGTTGGTGTCTTTTGGATTAAACGTCACTTGCATCACGTAATGGGAATGACCCTCGAATATTTGAGTGCACGCCCACCCCTTTTCCCAGTCCCACAGCTTTATAAGCATGTCATCAGATGATGACAGCACATATGGAAGAGTAGGATGAACTGCCACACACCTAATATAATCTGTATGGGCTTCAAACACAGTGACCTTATCCATTGTATTGTAATTGTATACACGAATAAACATGTCATCAGCACAAGCAACAACCCACTGCTTACGAGCTATGAACTTGGCCGACCTCACTGCAAGAGGATATTGTTGGCATTTGAATCAAGCACATTTCTCAACAAAATGAGAAATTCCGGTGAAATATTTATTTATAACCCAAACAACAAAATAAATCTTAATCATGAACCTGGTAGTTCGGTGACTTCAAAAGATGTAACTGCTGTCTGCAGAAAGAGAAATGAAATCTGGATTAGCATTTGGGACCTGTGAAGTCAACAAGACAGTAGTTGATAGAGAACGACACAACTATTACAACTCAATTATCGAAACACAATATATATCCTATTCACATTGATAAGGTCATTCCCATAAGTACTAAAAGCTGTAGGTGTCTCCCGTCCAAACTGGGAAACAAGAAATGGTGCTTCTGATTAATACATGGATTCTAACGTAGCGCATAAATGCAGATAAATGAATAAGGCTCAGATCAAATATATAGAGATTGTTTAGATATAGGTATAGCTATTAAATGCATTTACGGAAATATACACGTGCTGCAACTTGAAAAATAAGTATAAGGCTCAAATGATGTATAGATTAGAAGTCTTCATAAATAGTAAAAAAGGCCTCAAATCCTTGTTATCAAGGAAACCGCAATTCTCAAGTAAAGTCAATATATTAAACACCAAATAATAACCGTGGTGCAATCTCACGGTCATGTTCTCCTTGAATAACTTAAATTTGAAAATTAGATTTGAAGTGTAGTAGTTTGATGATGATAAGAAAAAGGGATATATCTTCTCTGCTCTCGGTTGCAGGCTTTCAAGCCGCACCTTGATAAGAATTATCAACTCTTCACAAACTGATTATATTTTCTCCTAACAGCCACATGCCAAGGGGATCAACCTAACTGACACTTCAAATTGCTTTCTGATTTTATAATTTTCCTTTGGGTATAAAGATTTTACAGTTTACCATCATTTCAGAAAAGACATCTAAAAATACCGCAAGTCAGTTTATTGTTTCTTGAGTTATGAATTAGACACATTATCTTCACTTGAAAAATAATTTACACTTACCATTTCAAAATACTTACCATTAGCTTATTAATGATAAAATTAAATGGAGACATCCGTGAAAGATTCATCAATTAATTATGCCTCAACAATTATAATGCAGTCCAATTATAAACAACTCATGATCAGCTGCAGACTTCATACCTGGGTCTGGTAGTTCCATATGTCAACAGTTCCCGAATACAAACTTGCCAATATCCTGTGAAAGCAAACATAGCATCTCATGATTACAAAAAAAAAAAAATCAGAATTTTTTACCCCAAGGAGTACTCTAAAACCAATCATTTCTCTCATATTTAAGCAAATACACTGGGCCCCTCTCAAAAGTGTAGAGAAAAGGAAAAACATAATCAGACAAGTGGTTTTCTACTTGGATTGAAAAATGTATAGAAATGTAGACCTTGCTTAGATGAAGTATGTCAAATTATATATTAATGCGGAATATAAACACTAATTAAACTCAAAGGACATCAAATTTGCAGATGTTAATTACTAAAACCGAGCCATAAAATGCAAGTAAAATCAAAGAAAACAATAATACGACTACATTTACAAACAAATGATTTTTCTTAGACCTTGCTTGGATGAAGTACGTCAAATTATATATTAATGCTGAAGATAAACACTAATTAAACTCAAAGGACATCAAATTTGCAGACTTTAATTACTAAAACTGAGCCATTTTAAAATGCAAGTAAAATCAAGGAAAACAATAATACAACTAAATTAGCAAACAAATGGTTTTTCCTTTAACCACTATTAATACAATGCCGCACAAGATTGACTATGGAATTTCCCGGAGACAAAACATAGAAAAACTTGGATATCAAATTTACTAAAGAATGAGGAAATTTTGACTAATTGATGAAGAAAAAAATATTACCATGGCTCCGACGGATGCAGATCAACAGATTTTACTCTTTCTGATCTTTTAGAAAGTTTTCTCTGATCCAATAATTCATAGTCAGCATTTCAATAATTCATAGTCTCAAACTGAAAATCAAAATCAGAAATTCACAACAATCCAAATTTTAATAACTTCAGTACCTTGATTTCCAATCTGAGTGGCTGCATCCCGCCGTAAAAAATAAACATAACACAAATCAATCAGAAGTAGCTCAAATCCGCACCAAATTACAAATCTAAGATCGAAATTTACAAAATACAATAAATTGAATACTATTTTCACAGAAATTGAGGAAAATATTATCAAGCAAGACCAATCTAAATTCAAATCAGATTTCAACCAGATCAAGGAAGCAACGAAACGCAAAATTAATTACAAAAATGATAGAATAAAAAAACTCACCATTTTCTTCTGGCGATTTGTATAAATTCGCTAGGATTTATGATTCAGAACCCTAGAGATCCAAATGCTAAACTCAGTCACAAACCGAGATCAAGAGAGAGAGTGTGTGTGTATATGTATGTGCGTGTATATATTATTAAGAATTAAACTATGCTTTGGGTAGGAAAAGCGTCTCTGTTTTTAGTTACTACTAGTAACAAAATTAATGAGGGTGTGTTTGGCCAGGTTAAAAGTTCTATGTATTCTTAAGTTTGATTTATTAAAAAAAAAAATTTGTTAATTTGAAATTCTTCTTATTTACTTGTAAGTGGTCAGGTGTCATTTTTTTTTTTTTTGTATTTATAATAATTTAATCGTGATTTTGATTAATAAGAAATATTTATTTGAAAATATTGTTATTACCTATAAGTAAATTGTTTGAGTAATTCTTCTGAACATAGCAAGCTACAATCTCATACGTAAGATTATCGTTGGTGAAATGCTTCGACTAATTGGTTATTTATGAGTAATTATCATATAACAACTTGGTTATTGAGTGTTTTTTTATTTTTTTTATTATTGTATATTGGAAGTACTTCAGACGTATTAACCATGATGTGGAAGAGAAGAAGCCAATTCGAGCTCTTTTTTACTCGTTTGTGTCTTAGTGCAATGTTCATGACATTTTACTCCTTTAAATTTAAATTTCTTTGTTGCTTTAAAGCCAATACATGACTTATTTATCCTTTTATTATCGTAAAATATTGATTGAAGAAAGAGTTTGATATTTTCTTCCAGAAATAATAAAATGAGATGCTGATAACAATGCTAATTTCATTTATGACACCAACGTGAACGCGAAGAAATGATTATAAGACCACATTTTCTACAATGTTGTCTTTTGTTGAATGATAAAGGATCTACAAGCACATATTCATAATTCATTCATGGCAAATTCAATTTTTCATAATGAATTGCAGAGCATGAGAAGACCATGCTATATTTGCACTGCCCTTGTAAATGCTCTTGCAATCAAAATTGGCATGGTTACTGGAATATTGTATCACAGTTAGGTCTGGACAAAAAATCGAAAAACCGACCAAATCAATCAAACTGAACCAACCCCAGCCTGTTCGGGTCGGTTTGACACGGGTAATTGATTTTTTTATTTTTTATTTAACAAAATCATGGTGGGTTGATTCAACGATGGTCTGAAACATCAAACCGTTGGTTAGCCGAATCGATTCAACCCACTTATATGTTTACATTTTTTTAAGAAAAATAAAAATCAAAAGATCAATCCTAATTTCATAATTATATCTCAATTATCTCTAATCTATGATGTTGCTGTAAGTAATAGCACTAAGAATTTTCTTTCACGAGTTTATTGTATTATACTATAATACTTAGCATTTTTTTCCCTACTCAGGCAGTCAAGCTACATAATGCAATAAAAAACAAAATTCTTAAGTTTTTGGTTGATTTATATCTCTACTGGCCTGATTTTATTCATATCGATAGTTCTTGTAATATAAATTTATTTGGGAAGAATTCACGGATCAAGTTTTAACTATTATCAAATCAATTTTCAGGCTTTAAGTTTAAAAATTACAAAAATCAAGTATTTATTAATTAATTAAATATATTAAAGTCACAATTATATAATTCATGGTCACATATATATACTTATGGGTCATAACTTATTTATTGGTCACGGATTATTTTTTGATCACAAATCAAAAAATTTATACGTCAAAGATTAAAATTTTCATAGGTCACAAATCAAAAAAATTAATAAGTCGCAGGTCACAAATCACAAATATTATGAGTCACACTTTATTAGTCGATCACAAATTATTAAATTATCGATCACAAATTAATAATATTTTAGATCAGATGTAATTTCATGGTCACAAATAATTTTTTCATTGGTCACATATTATTTATTGATCATAAATTAACCAATTTAATTGTCACAGTCGACCAAATAATTGGTGACCATCACCAACACTTGCGACCTCCGGCAGCACCCTCGCCTTCAGCGCGCCAGAACCACCACCATTGCTGCCAAACCACACCGTAATCTCCATTTCTTCACCACTACCACTGTTTAACCACCACCAACACTTACGACCTCTAGTAGCCCCATCACCTCCGGCGCGCCAGAACCACCACCATTGCTGCCAAACCATCGTCTCCAGAATCACCACCACCACCTCACCACCACAACCACTAACAAACCACCAATTTCACTACAAAACCACCACCACACAAAACTCCATACCACCCCAACCGACAAATCCACCACCAGAACCATCGCCACAAAAATAGTCAGTTCCATCACCACAAACCCTGCCACCACATAAAACACCGGCAGCGCAACAATGCAACGTTACGGTGCTTCGGCTGCAAAGAGTCACTAAAGTGGGTGGATCTGCGTCGCAACTCGCGGCGATTCGTGCTCCGTTTGGGGTAAAATGGATTGAGAGTGGTTATGGGGTTGGACGACGACGGCAAATGGCAGCGATAGAAAGGTGAGGAGTGATTGAAGTTTCTGTCGCGTTGCGCACAGTTTCACCATCGCGATTGAAGCTCCTGACCGGCGATATAGATTGACGGTGGTGATGGTGCTGGGTAATGACGACAGGCGGCGGCAACGGAAAGGTGAGGAGTTCGTGGTCGAAAGAGGTATCAGTGACGACGACGGGAAGGTGAGAGAGAATGGAAGGAGGCGATTGGGTAAAGAGAGAATGAGAGAGGGAAGAGTGAGACGGAGGAATGGAAATAAATTAAGGGTTTAATTATAAATTTAATTAATACCTGATTTTTTATTACCTAAGATCTGATTTTTGAATTTGAAAAATTAAATACCTGTTTTTCTGTAATTTCCTCAATTTATTTCAGTTCTTGTAATTTGAAAGGCCCCAAAATCAAGACAATTTTTTTTTTGTGAAAAAAAAAAATTCAATTTAGAGTAAAAGTCCAAATTGACTAATCGAATTGAACCGAATCAAACCGAACCAGATCGATTTGATTTGGATTGGTTCGATTTAAGTTATAAAGTGAGTTGGTTTGGATTGAAATTCACCAAAACCAACTATTTGGTTTTGGTTTTGGGTTGATGAATCTCTGGGTACACCATGAATTTAGTTAGACTCAATAGATTTGATAGTTGGAATCTGATTTTAGCGTTATGAACCTAATCCCTAATTTTGGGATCAATGATAAACAAATAGGGGACCAAAAAATGCAAATTCACAGAGTTAGTGGTTCACGATTAACCTGAGAGCTACATCCACTCGATGCTACAGATTTTTCACTATAATGAAGTTGATTACAACATTTTTTGACTCGGGAAACTCAGGCAACCTGATAGAGAATTATGAATTCGCAACATTTAGTTGACAATATAATTAAACTCCACGCAATTCAACATCTAGTTATTCATGTGCAGGAAGGGATTGCAGTAGGAAGAACATTTGCTGCTTTGAAGAACTACCAAGTAGATGGGAACAAAGAAATGATGGCAATAGGTCTGGTGAATGTGGTCGGCTCTTGTTCTTCGTGTTATATCACAACAGGTAACAATTGTCTTCCATTTTTTACTTATATTTATTCACGGCACCTTTCATATATAACTGGCAATTGTGATATTCACTGGATTTATCTTTACAAGATCATTTTCTCGATTTGCAGTAAACTATAACGTTGATGCACAAATTGTAGTGTCAAACATAATAATGGCAACATTAGCGCTTGTGACTTTGTTGTTTCTCATCCTACTGATCTATTACTTTCAATGACAGACTAGCAGCGATTATCATTATTGTTGTGATTGGCCTAATCGATTATCACTGCATTTCAACTCTAGAAAGTCGACAAACTCAATTTCTTAGCTTGTATAAGTTCCTTTCTTGGTGTTCTCTTCATCTAAGTGCCTCTCGATCTTGCTATAGCAGTAAGCATTACTTTGTACAAGATAATGAATTCCTTAATAAATTCCAGTTTAACATATCAAATAACACTTGTACATCTAAGCTTAAAAATAAATGCTCCACGTAACTTCGATTCTTTTAAATTACAAAACTGTTACTTATCTTGAAAGTAACTTTTATTCAAGTTGGAGTTTCAGTTTTCAAGGTTCTCTTGCATGTTACAAGGCCAAATACACTTCCTTGAGACTATTTAGAGATTAGTATCATCGACTCCTGCTGTACCCAACATGTCGTCGTCTGTGGGTTGTTAAAACTAACAAGGATTAAAGATCCAGTCATAGCATCTCAGAGTAGGTTGGAAGGAGATATTTAGTAGAAGTTGAAACTAAAGTCGTGAATAAGTTACTTATTTTGAAAATAAGTAAGAATTACTTCCACAATAAGCAACTTTATGAAAAAGTAAATTACTCGAAAGAATCTCATTTCAAAAGAGTTGGAAAAAGATCACTTTCTCCGAATGAAATTATAGAGATGCTCAAGTTCCAATTTCCTCGAGTGTTATAAACATTCTCTCTAAGTGCATGCGAAGTACATAATAGGATAGGACTAAACACTATCAAAAACAATATGAACTTCTTTTACTTTCTTAATACACTGTACTGTCTAATTTGCCTTATCAAACAAGCCATTCGTGGAGGAATTTAAGAATAGGTGATATTCATGCAACTCTTTACCAGCTTCCATGAGCAATGCTAAAAATACATGTTGTCCATCTTGACATTCAAAACTGCGCAACCAAACAAGATATTGAAAATATTTTGACAAAATATGTAAGCAAATAACATAAACCTTTTCATTACTACCCTTAATTGTATAGGGATAAATTCAAATCTTGAATTGGGCTATGCATGGCGTTCCTCTCATATTTCAACAACTTTCACCTGTAAAACGTTCCAGCATGGAATATAAGTCTCTTACATGGGTTCCAAGATGTATTTCGAAAAGAAGACCGAATCAGTATCTCATGCGCTTCGTCCAAAGTTAACTCGTAAGTTTCACACAAGTCAAACACCTGCATGGATCAAAAAAATATACTCAAAACTATTATGTTGATATGATGAATAATATAGTCGAGACTACCAAATAATACCATTCAGCATTATTTATATTCAGGAAAATTGCATTTTTTTTTGTCCCCAACCTGTTGCCCAATTAGCATGTTGGTCTCTAACCTTTTATTATGGTTGCACAATTAGTTCGTGGTGAAACCGTCTAAATCTAGGTTTGTGATGTTCACACGTCATTCATAATAACACACCTCGCTTCAAATTTCTGGACACCTTATCAAGTCCAAAAAGAAAATTTAGCTTCATAAAGTAGGATATGCTAGGGCTATGTGATGATTAAAGTAAATTTGGATGGTTTTAAGCAATGCGGATTGATTGTGCAACTACAATGAAAGTTTACTGTTCAAGCAAAAAATTGGAGAACGGTGCAATATTCACAGTTGTTTATATCAACTATTGAAGCAGAGAAACTACGCTAGTTGTGCACGTGGCCTAAAATCTGCATACAACGAAATGACGATATTTATACCCATCAAAAAAATCACACCCACCTTATATCAGTGCTCAACGAGGAAAATAAATAATTTTCCGTAAAAGATGAGATAACATGGAGGTTAGAGCTTCAAAGAGATTTTCAATCTTTTTGCCCATAATTCGGATTTCAATGGCAGTAATATTATACAATAAAGTTATTCAGCTTCCTGCTTCCTTCAGCAGTGACGAAAACACTTGAGTTCTAATATCTCTTTATAAATAAACGAATGCCGCCTTATGATTAATTTCTTGGAATAACAAAAAATTCTAGGATAACCAATTCTAGTAACCACAGATGTTTTAGCAGTACTGAGTTCAAATAAAATACGAAGAAGCTCGTTAGATCACATAAATAGAAAACAATCAACTGCACCTAGCAGTTCTGAGTTGAAATAAAAATGGAGAAACTCCTTAGATTACATAGATAAGAACAATCAACAGCACCTGAGTAATACCTTTGCATCAAGACATAAAAAGAATCCAGGACAAAAGTATCTGTATAAATGCAGGTCCTTATTAAGCGGTAATTGTTGTCTATGAGTTCCTATTCAGTTGCCAATTGCCATTTTAATTTCAATTTTCTTGTCGTTTTCTGGCAAGGTGAAGTTAGTCAACCCTAATGAACTCTAGGACTCCTCAACATCAATGAATGCCTTCAAAAAAGTGAAGAATTATTCACCAAGAATGAATATATATCACATCAACTCTTGAATCTCAATAATAATACACTGTCATAGTCTTTTGTGCAATCATCTCAAAATCAATGGAAGCCCTCAGGCAAGTGAAGAATTTAGCATGAAGAATGAACTACAGAGCACTACCAAAGCTTGAATTGAATCTTAGTGATACAAGGTGATAGTTATTCCAGAGTGATGGCAACCGTGTTTTAAAAACCGGCCCAAGTATTAACCCAGAAAATTTACAGGGTCAAGGATCAAGGATGATGGTTGAAAATTATATATATATATATAACGTTGAAACCGGCGAAACAGCAAGTTCCGAGACTCTTTTCACAGGTTTTCAATTTTCAGTTTTTTACATGGACCCAACCGATTCCGGACTGGTTCCGGTCGAACCATCAGGTCCTATCCGATTTTTATAACATTGATTGCAACCATCAATTGAAGGTAATATTAAGTTGATGTGTCATTTCAAAACATTTTCACTAAAATTGGGCAGTACATGAAACAGGCAAACACTTCACATCTGTTAAAAATCAGATTTGGATCTTAATCTAATGATAGAATCTCAATAATAATACACTGTCAAAGTCTTTTGTGCAATCATCTCAAAATCAATGGAAGCCTTCAGGCAAGTGAAGAATTTAGCATGAAGAATGAACTACAGAGCACTACCAAAGCTTGAATTGAATCTTAGAGATACAAGTGATAGTTATTCCAGAGTGATGGCAACCAATGTTTTAAAAACCGGCCCAAGTATTAACCCAGAAAATTTACAGGGTCAAGGATCAAGGATGATGGTTGAAAATTATATATATATATATATATGAAACCGGTGAACCAGCAAGTTCCGAGACTCTTTTCACAGGTTTTCAATTTTCAGTTTTTTACATGGACCCAACCGATTCCGGACTGGTTCCGATCGAACCATCCGGTCCTATCCGATTTTTATAACATTGATTGCAACCATTAATTGAAGGTAATATTAAGTTGATGTGTCATTTCAAAACATTTTCACTAAAATTGGGCAGTACATGAAACAGGCAAACACTTCACATCTGTTAAAAATCAGATTTGGATCTTAATCTAATGATCCAAAAACACAAACAATACCAATATCATAAAAGCCCCGTGGACTTTTAAAATTGTTAAAACATATTGAGTATTTGACCGTTGGTTTTGTTCTTCTATAGTTTTAGGACAATAGACATAAATGACACTATTGAGAATTATAGTGTCAATCAATTAACGTGAACATAAAATGCAAATTACATATTGAGCAAAGGGATACACAACAAAATAGATAAGCAACAGATAAGGAACAGATAAGGAAAAAGACAACAATGTCTGAGAAGAAAAACTGGCAACTTTCAAAAAAGCGTGATGATGTTTTGACTAGAATATTAAAAAAAAAAAAAGACAAAAAAATCAACGACTTCTTGAATTAATCAACTAAAACATAAAGGGTCTTACTTGAACGGTATCTTGAAATAGGAATTTCACGCAATTCCCGTCTCATGCACAAATATTCACCTAACAATGCCATCACTGCAAAGGCGGTAATGTTCACAACCCACCACGTCATTGATGAAGGCCAACCTCCATATATGATACAAATGAAAAGGTTGATGATATAAAGGGTGGCTGAGAAATCTAGGCACTTCTTTGCCCTTTCAATCAAATAGACTAAATAACCAGCCCTGTTCCAATATTTAAATGGAAAAGGGATTAGACATATCATTTAAGAAGTTATACATATCAGGTCCAAGCTCATTTACATTCATGACTACCGACATTGGTTGGGTAAAAATTAATGCATGTGAATTGCATATGCATCACATGCATAACATTTTTATGGTTAGACGTCCATGTTAAAACCATCACATTCAGAAAACAGAACCATGCTATAAACTTATCCATTCCCCCTTCCTCTGCACCCAGTGGGGGTTGGGAGTTGGGTTTTTTTCTCCAAGTACCAGAGATTTTCTTTTTACAAATACCGAACAAATTTTATTAAAAAGCTTATTCTCTACGAGTATTTTCCAAGTAAGCTCCATTACGAAAGCATAGATCTCTGTAGCACAGACACTTCAATTAGGGTAGCGTGTGTCGGACACAAGTCAATACCGATATATCTCGGACACTCTACCGTAAAATATTATATATTGTTAATTCAAAATTATTATTAAAAGATTTCAACAAGAAAAATTCATAACAAGTATAAAACAAAATTTATACTATATAAATGAAGAATTTTAAAGAATTTAATCAACGTGTCGATGACGTGTCGTGTTTGTACTTTTTTTTAAAATCGCGTGTCGACCTGTCCGACACGTAACACGTGTGTCCGTGTCGGTGCATCATAGGCATAGATCAATCCTTAATTTTGCATATAGACTGAAAAATAAGCATAAAATCTAAATAAATGACAACTTAACAACCATGATATTTGAAATCAATACAAGCATTTAAGTGTTTGATATTGCCCCCCATAAGAAATAAGAAATTCCCTGTCTTCTTGTTCTAATGATCTAGTCTTTGGTAGATGCCCTAATAAATCAAACCATTTCTATGATACT
The DNA here is from genome assembly GCA_903798345.1 of Fraxinus anomala. Taxonomy (NCBI): domain Eukaryota; kingdom Viridiplantae; phylum Streptophyta; class Magnoliopsida; order Lamiales; family Oleaceae; genus Fraxinus; species Fraxinus anomala. The sequence goes on from CAIGRN010056815.1 coordinate 26,574, forward strand.
TTGAAATACACCTTAATCTTTTTTCAATCACCCATTCCCACAACCTAACAGTATGACTCATAAAGATCTCTGTAGCACGGACACTTCAATTAGGGTAGCGTGTCCGTGTCGGACACGAGTCGATACCGACACTTCTCGGACACTCTACCGTAATCATTTTTCTTTTTATATTAGAAATATTATATATTGTTAATTCAAAATTATTAGCAAGTAACAAATAGTTACTCATGTTTAAAAGATTTCAACAAGAAAAATTCATAACAAGTATAAAACAAAATTTATACTATATAAATGAAGAATTTTAAAGAATTTAATCAACGTGTCGTGTTTGTACTTTTTTTTAAAATCGCGTGTCGACGTGTCCGACACGTAACACGTGTGTCCGTGTCGGTGCATCATAGGCATAGATCGATCCTTAATTTTGCATATAGACTGAAAAATAAGCATAAAATCTAAATAAATGACAACTTAACAACATGATATTTGAAATCAATACTAGCATTTAAGTGTTTGATATTGCCCCCCATAAGAAATAAGAAATTCCCTGTCTTCTTATTCTAATGATCTAGTCTTTGGTAGATGCCCTAATAAATCAAACCATTTCTATGATACTTTGAAATACACCTTAATCTTTTTTCAATCACCCATTCCCACAACCTAACAGTATGACTCACGAATGTAATAAATATCTTTTACAGTTGGTATAGGGACTATAGTCATTTCATTGTAGTACGATAATTCATTCCCACAATGAAATAAAATATAAAGTACAGAAAATCGTTATCAAAATATTCAGCACGAAGCCAATGGGGAAAATCATACAAAGAAAAAGAAAAGAAAACAGAAGCTAAGTAATACTCTAAGTAGAATTACTGAGGTAAATCGAGCACCCAATTTTTAGAAACTTCACGAACCAGTTTTCACACCACACAAAAATGAAAAAAGTATATAAATCATTCCTCATTCCACAAAAAAAAATTAACAGAAGTAAATATAAATAAAAATTAAATTTGAAATTCACAAGCAACAAAGAACCTTTTAAATAATATTTCACTAAAACAAACATATTATACAGTAAATATCAACAGAATCAACAAATTTATTAATCTTAATCAAAATAAATCACAGCAGAAGAACAACAAGGATTGGCAAAACTTAAATCTTACCCAGCAACAGAGCTGAGGAATATGGAGGCAATGACGCACCACCCCGTAACCGTAGATGCAGTAACAATAGCATAATCAAAGAAATAAAATAGGCTGATTTTAGAAACCCTAGACCCAACAAGAAGTGACAAAAGTACTCCGAGTGTCAGATAGTATAGACATTGAAGGCAAACGATTTGGGCAACTATTAACCATGGATCCCACACCACCGAACCATAGAACATGACTTTATTGTTTTTCTGTAAAACTCTCAAAATTCAAGCATAAAAAAAAAATAATAATAACTTTGTTTAACTTTTCGCAAAGAATGGGAAAAAATCAGAACCCTAATTTCCTTGGGTAGGTTTGGATCAAAGAAAACCCATATTTGTATGAAACGTTTTACTTTTTCGATTCAATGAATTGAAAAAGTAATTTTCAGTAAATGGGAGATGAATTGTGGAATAAGCTAGAAATTGAGGGGAAATGGACTAAATGAGCAAAATAAAAATAAAAATACGATTTTTTTATTTTTTATTTTTAAGTCAGAGAATAATTTCTGGAGCGGCGAACCAAATTATGGAGAGAGTATTTGTTTTTGAGGGATGTAATACTGCATATTCGATCAAGGACATCGATCGACTTGGCCGTCATGTAACACTAATTTATATGACAATAAATTTATAATCGATTCAAATAAAAATGTTATAATTGATTTTCAAGTTTCAATACCATTATTTATTCTAAGATAGAATTTTAACGAGATTAAAAATGGGTCCACTCTAAGAACATGTTTGACTGAACTTATAACAAAATAATGATTGTTCGATTAGGAAATAATCAATTCTTGTCTAACATACTTGGCCAAGTCCAAGACTTCAACGTAGTTGGTACCTAGAGTGTTCAAACCTCAGCTAATAACCGATTTGCAGTCTATTTATTGTATATCTATCAAAATACCCAACATATGTCCTCTAATTCGATAAAAAATTCCTTAATTTCAATCTTTTATCTCTAAATAAGTCAATGGCAAATTAGTCATCAACCGTTAGAAAAGGGACTCGACTTCAATCTTTTATATAGTTGCACTATTAATCTTCAATAATTGGAACAACTGTTAAATTATCTTTAAGCTTTTCACAAAAATATACTTTTATTGGACACCACCAAACTAACTTGAGAAACAAAACTCAACTTCATATTCTGGATTGTAACTCCAATTTTTCATTTTAGAGTATAACTTTCAACAGAACCCTATTAAACTTCACATAATTGTCATATTGTTTAGACCAAAACAAAGAAGAAAAAAATAAGAGTTTTCTTCTAAACATCTTGCAAAATTACACAATGAATTGTGCTGAGATCCCTCTGCCTGTTAAATATACACTCGTATGAAACGAAATACAACGCGAGAAAGTTCCAACAGAGAACACTCTCACCATACATAAATTCACTATTATTTAGAAAACTCTCTGGATGAAGAAGATGAAAGCCGAGGGCGGCCAGATTCCGTGACTTCCAATAAATATGAACAAATGTAGAAGGTACACGTGGCATTTAGAAGCATGACCACTACGAATCATCTTGCTGCCGATTAACCTTTCTCCTTCGAGTAACTTTCCTCACAGGAACAGCAGATTGTTCTCCTACTTCAGCTTTTAGCTGATGCTGATCATTTATGGGAGCTTTCGATGAATTTATTCGACTCCGTAGCCGCAATATTTCCCCCTTGGCAGATGCCAACTCTTCTTCTAGTTTTGTTTCTCTCTTTTCCAAAATCTCCTTTTCCTTTCCGAGTCGCATCACCAGATTATGGGCATCTTCCAAATTTTCCCGGGCTTCTTGAGAAACACGCTTTTGCTCATCAAGGGATTTGTAGAACACGTCTCTCTCATCTTCTAGTGAGGAAATACGAGCATTAGCAAGTTCTAAATCTCTTGAAAGTATTAAGGCATTTTGATTCATCTCGTCAAGTGACTTAGTAGCCTCTTCCAAATCCAATTCAAGAGATTTTCGCGATTCTTTGTCTTTCAAGATCTGAGTTTCCACAACTTTTAACTCTTTATTCAAAGAAGAGATGATCTTCTTTTCTTCTTCGAGATCACGAGCCGCGTTTCTGGCCTTCTTATGGGCGTCAACAAGTTCTTTCTGTAGGCTATCACGTTTTTCAGCAGCTGCAGCCATTTCACGCGTAATAATTTGCAGCTCTTCATTTGCATTCCTCAGAAGCTCCTTTGCAGACCTTAACTCTCCAGCTAAAACCTCCGCACTGTGTTTTGCCTCATCAATATTCCTCTGTAAGGACTCTCGGGCTTCAGCAAACTCAGCCTGAACTTTAGAGACCTGTGCTTCAAGCTCTGTGCACAAATCTCTTGACTGCTGCAGTTGTTTTGCCAAATCAGAAGCTTCATCCCTTGATTTCTCTAAAGTTTCTTGGGTGATCTGGAGCTCCTTCTCGAGATTCTTTACATTTTTCAATTCAATATTCAGCATTTCTCTTAAACCATCTTTTTCCCGGGTCATATCAGCAATAACCACTTCTTTTTTGTTCACTTCATCCAAGGCAATTTTAAGTTGTTCCGCAAGCTGGTGAATTTTTTTTTCTTGTTCTCCTAAAAGTTCCGCATCTGAAGCTGCCTTCTTTTCTGAATAGGACTTCAAGTGGCTATACTCAGTCTGAACGGCATCAACCTTCTTTTCATATTCAGTTCTCTCAGCAAGCAAAGAATTAATTTGCGCATTCAAGTTCTCCACCGTCGCATTCTTCAATTCCAGCTCTTTTTCATTTTTCATGAGCTCGTCTCTTAATTTGCTGATCTCGGATTTCAAAACTGTTAGTTGATTCTGGGACTGCCAATATGCAGAGCTCAATTTGTTTAGCTCCATCTCCTTTTCAGCGAGTTTCGAGTTAAGGTTTTGAAGATTATCTTCTTTATCCTTCATCTCTAAACTAAGCAAGTTGATTCTTCCTTCCAAGATTGTTATAGAATCAAACTTCTCCTTCAACTGTTCTTCGAGCTCCTTCTTCTCGTTCCCTGCCTTGACAATATCCGCTTGAAGACTATCAACTTGCATATTAAGCTTTTCAACTAGTCTTTTCTCATTTTGCATCTCTTTTCCAAGGCTAGTTATCGTACCATTTGATAGTTTCAATTGGTTAGCTAAAGATTGTTGCTCCTTGCTTGCTTTCGCTAGTTGCTTAATTTGGACTTCTTTTTCATTCATCAAGTCCAACTCGTATTTTTTCCCCCGAGAAGTAATGGCAGCTTCCTTTTCCTTCAGTTCAATTTTCATCTATGAACACGAGAAAGAAACACAATTCTTTAGAAAAGAAACATAGAATATATTACGACATTTTGAGACCTTGATTTGATACATCAAAAGGAAAATGTTACACAAAGAAAGGAAATAGGATTTGGCAATCTTGTATGATGGGGAGATATGAGCTTTGCATATTTCAATTTAGCCATGCAGTTTTTGCATTTTTTAACTAGTTTTGTTTACATTCTTATATCCACGTGTGTTACTTTTATACATATGCAAATACCTATACATGCATACAAACATAACTACACACTCAACACGCATGCATACACATAAAGACGTGTCCTTTTTTCTGTACTTTTTAAATTTCTAATCGCCGAGCGGTAATTTAGGTACACCCCTCAGACAACTGTTCAACATGTCATCCGTCATGTCCTATATTAAAAATTTATATATAAAGATATCATTGCTAATGGTGAAAGACCCTCATCAGAACTTTTAAGGAAAAAAATAACAATAAATTTGAAGACTCCAAAGACAATATGACCCTGACCCTTATTATAGACTTCTTCAGAGATCAAATTGTATCCTTCAAAAGTTTGCCCCAGAAACACTTAGTGCTTGTTTGATAAAACTTCGCTAAAAATTGTATCAACATTTCAACTAGTCAAACTTCAATTTAACTACACATGTCATGGGACTCACAAGTTTTATCAACTTTCCAACCGTACATTTAATCAACTTTTATCAAAAATTGCTAAGACTGTCATAAAAAGCTCTATCCAACAAATCCTTAATAAAGTCATTCACATGACTTACAGATTCTATGGTTGCATCAGAAGTGGCCTTGTCCTTCCGAGCCAATGCATAGAGAGCACCAAGAACACCGATGCCGAAAATCCCAAGTCCATTGAGAAGTGAAAGAAATGGGTTTTGAGATTGATTTCCCTGATCTGATTGCTGGGGAATAGGAAAATGTTCAATTTAGTCAACATCAAATTTGGGAACTACATACAAAAGTGATAATAGTGGATAAGAATCCAGCACTTAAATAATCTTATCCAGATTGTATTCAGCAGAGACTCAGACCTCTGCTTTTTGTCTCTGGTCTTCTGTCCTTATTTCTGAATCTTCTGAAACTAAAGATAGTATAATTAGTAAGTTTTTAGAAAAGGATTTATGATAAGCTTACAATTTTGAGTCATATATTTTTTTACCAGTCTAATAAAAGGGTCGACGAATGAGGTGTCAAATTGATTGACTTTATGAAGATGCTCATAAAGAATCAGTGAGCAAAAGAAATATATATAGTAGCCAAATCCACATAAAGATGCAAAGAAAAATTGATATATCCAAACATTTTAGATTTGTAGAAGAAATATGTCCTTTAAGGCCTGTTTTAAACTAACCAGAAAAGTAATTCTTTCTTTTTGGTGCCAACACACATCTCAGGAGCCTCTAATCAGTATAACTGCAGCATGGATCCAAGTTCCAACTCTCAGGACATTGTATTTTTCCTCCTATTACTTTCAATCTTTTCTTTTCCCTTTTTTTTTTCTTTTACAAGACTTCACCTTCAATTCCCAAATGTTATAATTGACAACTGTACCATCCATTTCAAACCTTGAGTACCAAGAACAAGAATCCATACAGAAAATAAATCAAACACGTCTAAGCAGGTGTATAAAACTATTATAAAACTTGCAATATTCTTATACTAACCAACCCAATTAATCATTGATTTTGCCAAGAAATTATAATATGAAGGCATGACTGTCAAAACCCAATTTACGAAGCTCGTTAATTTTTGAAAAATGGAATAAAAAAGAATCTTGAAAATTAACAAAATTAACAAAAGCAACTCACCTGCAGCTAAGGACTCAACAGCTTTTGCACTCAAAAACACTGAAAACCCCATATAGAAAATAACTCTCCTGTTGCAAAAGCTGGTTTCTTTTGGACTTTCTTGGCGCATACAAACCATGGCTCTTCTGATCTTCTTCTGGGCATGTGCATTTCTTGTGGAAGAAAATAAGACCAGGGATTGAGATGTACATGGTGAAGAGGAGAGAGAATGGTGGAGTGGGGAGTGGAAATAGCAAGTACTCCCCATTACAAAACCCATGGCTTTCTGCCCTTTTTGCTTTGATATTTTGAGTGATAAGCCAGCCCTTCGAAGGCTTTAATTTGGAACTTGTTCTATCTTTTCCAATTTCTTAATTTTCAATTATTTTTTTAATAGCTTGGAGTTGAAAGGACTAGAGTGCCCCTTCGAGCTTTGACACTTTACTATCAAAATAAATATACATTAAAAAAAAAAAACTTTTATGGAAAAGTAATATATTCGAATTAAAATTAAAAAAATATCTAAACATTGTGGCATTATTATTGAGCAAGTATGACACTAATGTTATTTGTATCCATGCTACAATAAAAATATTCAATTTTAGTTCATATTTAAAAAAAAAAAGAAGGAAATATCATTAATTTGTAGAAGAATAGGAATAAGTTTAGAAATTAGATTTTTCTTCTATTTACGATTTGCTCGATGTCAGTGAAATTCTCTTTTGTACTTTTCAATTGTAAAAAAATAATTCTTGAATAAAAAAAATACTCTATTTGAGATTATTTATAAAATTCAACGTCAAGTCCTCTATACGAATTTATAAATCTTATTATCTATTATTTAAAATTTATTAAGTTGAGGGAAAATGAAATAGCTCACAAATAATTTTATGAAATGGGAGAAATACATAAATAATTGTGGCACTTTAGTAGTTTGTCACAAAATGGAAGGAGTTTTCTTTGAAGAGAATGCTATCCACAACCTAGGTTTGCTAGGTTGCCATGTCATCATTTGCACAGAAATAGTTGAGGGAATATAACCTAACAAAAAAGGGAAAATCCATTTGAATAACTATTAGTGGGGGTGTAAATTTACACCTCACACACATTAGGATGAGATCCATTAAATTCATATTATGTGTAAATTAGTGGGCCTCACCCTAATGTAATTTGAGTGTAAATTTACACTCCACTAATGACTGTGCACATAGCATCTTTCAACAAAAAAAAAATATTATTATTATAGTAGTAATAGTAGTAGTAAAAACACATGAATAGAAGTGATTTAAATATTAAATAGCAAACATTGATTAAAGTTTGGTTAAACTTCAATTATAAATCACAACACAAATATTTAGCATATATTATATAAATGATAAAAGGAGAATATTTATAACAATACATTACAAGTCTGACAAAATAATGGAGAAAATACTAGATTATAGAAAAACCCTTTTTGATTGGATTTGTGAAGATGATAATGGTTAGCTCTTGATTTCTCCAAAAATTCTCCAACTCCATGATTGATTTTTCTTTTTGTGCTTTATGGTTTTCACCAAAATACCAAGAAAAATCATAGAAAAAGAAAAGAATAAAAAGGAATAAGAAGTAGAATATGAAAAGAGAGAAAAAGAAAAAGAAGAAAACAGAATCAATGTTGAAGCTACCGATTTTTAATTTAGCCCTTGTTTGATAGAGATCAAAATTAGTGTTTTAGTAAATTTTGATTTTTAAAAAATGATGAAATGTGTGGATCTCATAAAATGTATTATTAAAATTAATTAATTACTAACTTTGACTTGAGATTTTAGTTGGATTTTAATTCAAATCAAATAGGGGCTTAAAAACCTAGGGAAATTGTAACACGGGTACCCGAAATTTGAAGATGAAATTAAAACGGTCCTTCAATTTTTAAATGTGGCGCCGATGCGTCACTTCTCCACCAAAACAAAACAAAACAAAACAAAACGAGAATTGGGTGCATTTTGCAACCAAATCCCATAGGTAACTGCATGTTAGGTCGCTTAACTTTGATCTTGTACAATTTGTTCCTCCAAATTTGATTTTTCTTGCAATTACGCCCTTCATAAATTGCAACTAAGCCCCCATCAACTTTTTGTACTTGTGCATTTTGGTTCCCAAATTCACGATTTTTTACACTTTTGGTCCCTTTTTCACTTTCTTTTGCCTTGTTTTCTTTCCATTTGGGGTTTATGATCTACAAAAGCCAAAATTACCCAATTGAGAGTCGATGTCTGCTCTTTTAAACAATAATAAAAATTAAATAAGTATGCAAAAAAACACTTATCACAAACCCAGCACGACGCCTATGGCATGCTCTGGCATTCCAATGCAGCAACCCACAACTGCAGCATTCAAATTCTTTTCTGCAATGCTCTTCAAAATTGAAAGCATCATCCCCAAAACCTGGGAGGGCGGGAATGTCTTCATTTCTCCTAAATACAGAGCGATGAAAACAGGCCATGTTTGGCAAAATTATTCTCTCTTCTCTCACTACTGTACAGGTATGGAGTTAGCAAGTGATAATTGCCTTATTGATACATCTTTATTAGGTTTACAGTAATGATTTCATCACTACTTGATAGTTTTCACCAGTTTTAATCTTGGTCGGTTCCTCATTTGCATGAGCCAGCTGCTACAATTGTTACTATTTTTAACGTCATCCAGATTTTGCCTAGCTTCTTTTCTTGACATATGCTAATTTTCTAGAAAACATTTTTGTTATGATAATTAGGATTGCCGGGAACTATCCGAGCAGTTGGTTATGTCTGCTCTTGTTTCTGAATATCAACTTTTAATGTTTGTCTACCAGAAATTACAAACAAGCAAAATTTACAATATTTTAAGTGTTGAAAATAAAAATTGTCGACCCAACAAAAAATGAAATAAAAATTATGTAGAAGATGGGTACTTTTCCCAAGTAGCTAAGATGGGCATTAATGGTGATCAATATTTCTCAAGAACACATGCTTTATCACCTGCCTTGAATTTGTACCAAATATTTTAAAGTTTTTAAACACTATTTGTCATGCTTATTTTCAAATATAGCACCAGAACTTGTTCCCTACTGACTCACTTGCCCCCCTTAAACCATTTTAAAATAATGAGGTCTGCTATACCTAAGAGATTCCATGCTCATTAGGTTCAATTAATTAAGTACATAGGATTCCATTTTTCTTTTATATGATATAGTTAAGCTTTGACCATATCATAAGAAAGTATAAAGAGGTTGCAGTTTTTACCGTGCTCATCGCATACACGATTATGCATTCTTCGTTGAGATTGGGTTTTCCGTTTCTTCGCACGGATAACGGGACAAGTGTTCTTTACATCATCTTCTTGATCCAATGAGTGCAAATTTCATGAATTGGACTAAGTGTCGAAAAGTTATAGATAAGCTTTGATTGTATCTTTTAATAATGGGAAGTTGCTGAAGTTGAAAATTTTAACAAACTTTGACTAATTTTATAGTGAATATGTAATTCCCCTAGCTACGCCCTAGTCACATTGTACCAAAGTGGTGTACGTGGAGTGGTAGTTGATCTTGAAAAGAGTACAACCAAGCTTTGATTTGTCACATTGTACCCTAGTCACATTATGTTGGTACTTAATGTCCTAATCAAATCTATAAACAGAATTTATCCTCTTAATTAATCTAATCTCTATTATTAGTTGGTAGTGAACAAAAACATCCATTTTCAATCATCTAACTACACATTTCTTAAATAATACCATTTATATGCCTATTTTCTATGGGGGAAAAAATCCCACAAATGAAGAAGAATGATTTAGATTCATTTTATTTGATAATCGAGAAAATAGTAGAGTATATATTATTATCGTTATTTATGAATGGCCCCAACGAAAAAGTCAATTGTATTTGTGAATATTATGTGTAATAACTTCACGCACCGTACAATACAAAGAGCGCGTTTGGTAAATTAGACTAGACCGAATGGAACTAACTTTAGTTCAAGAAAAATGTAGCAAAATTTGTTAATTGTTCTATCTAATTTATCGAATAGTGCCACTTGCAAATGATGATAAGTTTATCCTATCTGGATTTTTTGTGCAATTTATGAGTTTCTTCAACATCAATACAGAAAAGTCAACAAATCCAAGGCATCGTACCTGTCAAGAAAATGAAATCTGTAAAGCATCTTGTATTTCTTGTAGATCAAGTGAGCACAGCAAAATAACAACACAAGATAGAAAATTAATTAAGCGATAAATTCAGTTCGACTACACGAATCCTTTTCGCCATTCCAATCAATTTGTTACTACATTCTTCTGAAAGATCTAAAGAAGTCGATACAAGAAAGAAGAAGAAGATGAAGAAGGCATAAAATGACAGATTGATCTTGGCTTCTGATGATCAAACCATTAGGTCGTTCTTCTTAAAGATTCTTGATGGAACAGCGAAACGAGCCGAAAATGATCGAGAAAGTTCATCGGGATTTGCCCACATTAAGCCCTGATCAAAATTCTGTGCATAAGAATATGGATCATAAGTGAATCTCATTGAATTGGAGCAATTGAAATATTTTTTCTTCTGTTTCTTCATCTTCCTCCATAACAGTGTCCAAATGGGAGCTTTTGAGTTGTTTATTGACAAATTATACGATGTGAGTTGGCCATAGTAGTCTTGAGCGGAGTCGAGTCGACCCCATTGGACTTCGTCGTTGCAGGAGCAGCACCATGTTCCAGCACCCATTGTGAAGAGAAAACCAGTGGTGGTGTGAATTTTGTGTGTGGGGATATTAGGAGGTGCGGTTGGTGTCTAAAAGAAAGGAGAATAAATGCATGGGGTGGAGTACTTATAGTTAGATAATGATGTATCTCTATCCGATTTTATACACTTCTCAGTCAATACTTTTTGTTTGTGTCCAAGTGTACACAATTGGCCAATAGGAAGGATGGACACGTGACTTCTTTAAATTTCAGGGGCTAACTTGTCATTTTATTGATATTTGATTATATTTTGGGAAAGTTGCATTAAAGTCCCAACATATTGTCGTAGTAGTGAATTAGTCATAACTTTCAACCAATTCTCAACTATTTTCATAAGGGAGACGTGATAATTTAAAGAAGATTTGAACGGTTGGCGAACTCCCACTTTCATTCTTTGTCACCTCTAGCCTCTAGGTGCTTTTGTCATTGATCGTGCCTTGTTGCATTATTGTCACAGTCACAAGACATAAAACCACCATTTTCACTAGAAAGTGTGTAAAAGAGTTGGAAAGAAGGTGAATACAGAGAGAGTAATGATGAAACAAAGAAAATGTGAAATTGTTTGAAAAATGTAAAGAATATATTGAGAGGGTAAATTTAGAAGTTGTCAAAGAGTATCAATCTAATTAGGGTAATTATTTTCACAACACACTTTAGAGATTGCTTAAAAGGGGTGGGGCGGGGCAGGGCGCGGGACCCTGTCACGAATGGGGCAAAAAAACCCGCCCCGAACTGGCAGGGGTGTAAAGAATAAAAAAAATTAATTAACAAAAAAATAATAATAATTAATTAACTGCAATTTTTTGAAAAAATAAATAAATTAGTGGGGCGGGAAACGGGGCAAGCCCGCGCCCCACCCCTAAGGCAGGCCGAGGTGAGGTGGGAGAGTGGCGGGGTGGGGCAGGGGTGGGGCGGGGTGAGGGTGCCCCTTCGTGAATCCGCCCCATTGCCATCACTAACACACTTATTGCTAACTACATCGCATTTTAATGGCAAGAAATGTCCCTAATATTTGTTCATTTTTCACTTACGCCCCCAACTTTTTTCGTCACATTTTTTAAACCTTCCTTATGTTAATTTGCACACCTTATTTTTATTAATGATTTTCATCCAAAAAATTCGTTAAGAGGGCGTGAAAAAGACTTATTTGCCTCTCATTTTAAATAAGCAAACTAAATAACAAGTATAAAAGTTTGAAAAAATATTTGTCACTCATTTCAATGCATGTCGGCAGAATATACTTGGACAAAAATCATCTTAAGAGACAAGATGTACTAAATAATCAAGGATTAACGATAAAAATACAATGAAAAAAGTTGAGAATATAAGTGCCAAATTAGTAAAAAATTAAAAACTTGCATTGCAATTAAGCTAGTAATAAAAATCGTGATGTAAATATGATAACCCAACTAATTATTGAGTACCAAACTAAATTAGATGCAACTTGGTGGTTTGAACAACTCATATAGTGTGTTTGAACCGTATTATTTTGAAATAATGTATTTTAGAATAGTAGATTGATGGAGAATATGTAGTTGAAAAAGAAGGAAAAATTATTGATGTAATGTAAAATATTATTTTATTGAAAAATGTGTGGTTGAAAATGAGTAGAAGAATGAAAAAAATAATGTGAATCAAACAGGGCTATAAATATCTGTTTTGAGTATTTGAAATTTTCCCCACCCCGCCCCGTCCCGTCCCCGCGGGGCCTGTCACGAATGGGGCAAAAAAACCCGTCCCGAACGGGCAGGGGTGCCCCGAACCAACCCCCCCCCCCCTTAAAGAATAAAAAAAATTTAATTAACAAAAAAATAATAATATTTAATTAACTGCAATTTTTTGAAAAAATAAATAAATTAATGGGGCGGGAAACGGGGCAAGCCCGCGCCCCACTAATTAAGCTAGTAATAAAAATCGTGATGTAAATATGATAACCCAACTAATTATTGAGTACCAAACTAAATTATATGCAACTTGGTGGTTTGAACAACTCATATAGTGTGTTTGAGCCGCATTATTTTGAAATAATGTATTTTAGAATAGTAGATTGATGGAGAATATGTAATTGAAAAAGAAGGAAAAATTATTGATGTAATGTAAAATATTATTTTATTGAAGAATGTGTGGTTGAAAATGAGTATAAGAATGAAAAAAATAATGTGAATCAAACAGGGCTATAAATATCTGTTTTGAGTATTTGATTTGCATGTTATTTCAATGATTCAATATTCATCACACTCTTCTTTAATCTTAAGATCAAATTGCCCCCTTGATTGAAATTTCTCACTTACCCTTATGAATGGTGTATCTGCCCAAGAGAAGAAAGATTTGTAATTATATTACTACCATCAAAATTTTTTTGTTTGCATTACGTTTTATAATGTTTTTTATTTACTAAGATAGTAATAAATAAAATACATAAATAACCATAATGAGTTTTCAATATTTTTACTCGTCAGTGGAGTTGTAGAAGAAACGTACATCTTTGTCACTGAAAGAGAAAGTGTGGTGTACCAATTATATATTTGTTTCTATTCTACTAAGACTATATTTGTAAAATACGATTGTAGCGTTTATATTAAGTTTAATATATTTTTAATTTTATGTATTTAAAATGTGGTGTTCCAAACAAACTTAAATATTAAACCTTTTTACTTGTTCAAGAAAAAAGTGAAATTAACGTGTCTGAAAACAAAAGTTTACTTATATGTTGTTGGTGCTTTTTGTGCGGTCAAAATACCTAAAGTCCCAACCGAAGCTCCAATCGAGTTTGTTCTAACGGTTAGTGGTTCAAGTAAATAAGTGTGGAGGTACTTCTCAAGTTAGCACCAATGTCTTGGGACTAACGTGAGATCAGTTGTTCGTCTTTCGTCTTTCGGAATTAGAAAATTCCCCTTTGGCTACTTCTCAGTACTAATTGCTTCTAGCTTAAAACTTACTCTTAAGCTGCCAAACATGACCTCACAAAACCCCCTCCGCTAAGAAAAAAACAAAAGAAAAAATGGGTTTCAAAATT
>CAIGRN010056817.1:0-27789 GCA_903798345.1 Fraxinus anomala
TATGAGGCATATTGTTTCACCTTTTATATCCTCCAATACCAAACACCAATGTCCCACTGGGCGTGCCAAATTGTTGTGCGCGGGTTGTCGCTAACAATTAAAAAAAAAGGTTCAGACGATTGTGTAAGGAACATACCTCTTGAGACAAAGTCCCAGAAAGTGGTATTTTATTTGGCGAAAATTTACAAATTGGAAATAAATAGAATACCTCAAAGGGGCGCAAGCACACGAATACTAAAAGAAGCGTTTTAAAGTTAAATTAAGAAATTGAAATTACATATTCTTTATTGAGAGTGTTTGATTTCGAACGTCTCTCTTCTATGTCTTCTCTTCATTTTTATACTCATTTGATAGTTCTTTTGGGAAGAACTGCTTGAAAACTATTTGGTGTTCTATAACTACCCACTTTCGTTATGATGGCTGATTTGTCGAGATTCCTTTTTATACTCTTTTGATAGTTTCTTTGTGAATAACTGTTTAGAATCTGTTTGGTACTCTATACCTACCCACTTTCTTTATGATGACTGATTTGTGGTGAAATTGCCATCTCTAATTGTTGCCATTATTCTTGTCATTCAACTGCCCACAACTGGGATCTTTGGATCGTGAGATGTGATGGGACTGCTCAATAACTGCTGTTCTGGATAACCATAATATCTCATATTTGCTAAGATCCTGAGCGACTCGAAAGTTTGGACGAGAACAGGCTCAGTCATTTTGGGCGATCGTAAGACACTCCATTCGCTCAGATTCGGGCATCTTGCAAGTTTGGGCGATGACGTTACTTTGTTCTTGGGCCTCAATTGCATTTATCAATAGTCCTATTGGGGTCTTTGTCCTGGACTTCCCCAATTGGACTTCATTCTTTGGACTACACTTTTTATATGTCAACAAAGTTCATGTATATTTTAAAGTGTCGTAACTGTTAAGGATGCAAATGCACGAAATGATACAACTATTAGAGCTTTACTTATAAATGATTGAACTCCAAGAATGATTAAAATAAGCCCATCCAAACGAGGGAAAAATGGATACAAACTGCAAATTAATGCGGCCCCATGGTCACATGACTATGGAAGGCCAATTATTTGTTTCAATTTTTCTTTCTTTTGTTACTGAATTATTATGCATTAACTCGATTGGTTTTGATGAATTATTTGTAAGCAAGTAAATATTTTATTGAATTTGGTATATAGATTTTAATCAGATAATTCATTTGGGATCTTAGAAGCGACATTGTAGGGCCAATGTTGACCACGTGGCAGACAACATCGTCTAACGTTCCATGTGGGTCCCATGCAACAGTCATATGGGCCCATATTGTGGTTTCACCAACCCATTTCTTGACTTCGATCTAGAATCAATTAATTACTTAAGTGAGAAGGTTTTTTAATTATTTTAATCGCAAGAGTTGAAGTTGATATACTATTAATTAATTATTTTAATTGCATTTAGAAGTTGAAGTCGGCTGCCGTAATAAGAAAAAATTAAGCCTCATAAAAAAGAGAAATTATTTGGGGATATTCAATAAAATTTGAGAAATTTCTATTTGAAAAACTTTATGAGTATGTGGACATACATTCAATACTATAAGAAGAATTATTGAACGGTGATTTATATATATTGCAAGTCTAGTTTTAGAAGTGAAGAGAACCTTTTTTATATATATATTTATTGATTAATTTTCATACATAATTGCATATATTTTTATTTACATTGGACGAGGAAGAAAGAATTAATATTGATTGTAAATAAAAGAATGTAGGACTTGCAATTTTATGAGTTGGTACATATTGATAACTAAATTCAATGCTCAGCTCAATTATGCTGTGTTTCATTTTGTAAGAAAGCTTTTTAATGTTCTTAGAAGTTTTTTCTTTTGAAAAATTATCATTAAACTGAAACAAACAATCTAAAATTGAGTGAAATAATATTATAAGCAACCTCTTTAAGTTATTAGCCAGTGAATTTGTATCACTAATCTGCTTTATACCTTTTCATGTTCATGTCAAAGAATTATTCTTGTTAAAAATTGAAAGAAATTAATTAGGAGAGCATTTAAATTTACGACAGTCAGTCAGTGAGTCACTGTTTGTTCATTAGAAAGTAAAGAAAAAAAAGGGAACAAAAATTTGGCAACATTTTGACTCTTTTTTTTTTTTTCTCTTTCTTCACTTCAACCACACATTCTATCAATAAATAATATTACACATAAATTTAAAAATTTTCTTTACTTTTTAATCACACATTTTTCCATCAATCACTATTTCAGAATTTATTCTTCCTCCAAAATGGATGTGAAACACAAACTTAACTTCAACTTTCATCCCTACACTAATTTCACAAATCCCAATACATTGAAGTGGCATTTTTTCCCATCTGCCACCCAGAACCATCCTTTGCTCTCTTCAACCAAATATTTTCTATTACAATGGTCAACCTTTTTTTTTTTCTTCAGAGGATTTATTCAAAATGAAATAAAATAAATATAAATTTAAGAGGAAGCTATGGGACGTGACTTGATCCGATGACGGGAGAATGTGAAAGAAGAGTTGAAATATGTAATGTAATTAAAATTTGACACATCGTATCACCTCAAAAAAATATGTTTAAAAGATTGAAACTCCAAGTACTCCGGCTTTGCCTTGAATTGGTCTACCTTACTAACACTTCATCTATACAACTCTTCACTTTCCTTTTTCCTAGTGTTGGAATTTGGATCAACCAACCACGTTATTGATATTAATTATATGTCCCCCCTAAGTAGTCTACTCTATGTATATATAATTGAAGAACTAGGCGAAGGGAGAGCAAAAATTTAGGTACTATGGATCAATCTTACTATCCTCCACCAGACTCAGACCTAGACTTCAGCTTCACAAGCTGCGCCTCTGCCTCCACCACCACAGCCCGTAGCAGCCTTTCTAGAAGCAGTGTCACTCTCAGCTTCAACGAATCCCGCCTTTCCTCCACCTCCACCTCCGCCACCTTCCACCTCCGCCCTCATTCCCACCACGATAATACCAACTGGACAGCAATTAAGGCCGCCATGACATTATCATCTGACGGAGCACTCCACCTCCGACACCTTAAGCTCCTCCGCCTTGTCGGCTCCGGGAACCTTGGCCGCGTCTTCCTTTGTCGCCTCCGCGACTACGACCAAGCTAATTTCGCTCTTAAAGTCATCGATAGAGATTCTTTAACCTCCAAGAAACTCTCCCATGTCCGAACTGAGGCACAAATTCTATCCTCCCTCGATCATCCATTTCTTCCAACTCTTTATGCCCACTTGGAGGTATCCCATTATACCTGTCTTCTCATAGACTACTGTCCCAACGGCGATCTTCATTCCTTGCTCCACAAGCAACCGAGTAACCGATTACCTCTTGAAGCAGTCAGATTCTATGCAGCCCAGATCCTTTTAGCACTCGAATATTTACACGCACAAGGTATTGTGTACCGTGATCTTAAACCAGAAAACATACTAATACGCGAAGATGGTCACATTATGTTGACGGATTTCGATTTGTGTTTCAACACTGATGTTTTACCAAAGTTGGAAAATCGTAAAAATATTAAGGTCGTATCCAGCAGAAAATATTCTTGTTTTAATCACAATCAACAAGAGGAAAGAATTACAGAATTCATAGCCGAGCCAACGACGGCGTTTTCAAGATCGTGTGTTGGCACTCACGAGTACTTGGCGCCGGAGTTAATTGGGGGTGATGGCCACGGTAACGGTGTAGATTGGTGGGCATTTGAGTTCTAATCTACGAGTTATTGTACGGCAGGACGCCCTTTAAGGGGAGAACAAAAGAGTGCACCCTGCGTAATATAACATCAACCAGAGGAGTGATTTTCGAAGAAGAAGAGAAGGAGACATCTGGGATGGCGAAGGCTAAACATTTGATAGAGAAATTATTGGTGAAGGATCCCAGGAGGAGGCTAGGGTGCTCAAAGGGTGCAACGGATATTAAACGTCACCCATTCTTTAATGAAGTTCAGTGGCCGCTGGTACGTATGTACAGGCCGCCGGAGTTATGTGGGCTGGCCGTAAAGAGGAGCAAGAGTAAGGCGGCGGTGAGTGGAGTTTTATCTCCGAGGAGGCGGCATTGCTTGTGGAAGAGGCTTAGTAATTTGTTGAGAATTAAGGGCTCCTCCAAGTATAAATTCAATTCTAATCATAATTATTATGCTTGTGTTGATAAAGTTAGGAAATTTGCTTGAGATTTTTATTTCGTCCTTGTGTAAAAGCTTGTAAAAACTTATTGTTTTTTTTTTTATGTCGCAAATTTACAATATCGTAACAAGTAATATAGTGAATATTTGAATCCGAATATCATTCCCACGAAAACTATACTTTATGATTTAATCTAATTTTTCTAACTTTTATTTGACAAAAGCAAGTAAATAATTATGATGATTGTGATTATTCTTCCTAACCACTTTTAACTAATTGAAAGTATAAAAAGATTGCAAATAATGGATAATTGAATATTAAAATATGTTATGAATATTAGAGCATAACAATTTCATGTATTGATCATCTTAATTTTTAATTCAAGATTCATAATCTAATGTAGTTTTCGATGAATTCTTCTCTCATTGAACATATTTAACTAATTAAATTTTATATCACTATGTGAATTAATCTTAGTTAAACGAAACACTTTCTAAGAATTCATATTATGATCGCAATAATTAGTTTATCTCTACACGTTATACTAATTTATCGAATTTTATTATATGATCTAAACTTCAAACTCACATCTCGATTCGTAAGAGACTCACATAATCATCAAATTAGTGATTATGTAATTTAATGTATTAAACTTATAATAAAATCAACACATAAATAAATAAATTTCAAAAATTTTGAATAAAAAAATAAAGAATAACAAATCGATCACATTATTTTTCCTAATATAAAAGTTAGTTATTCATACTGTAAAAATAAAAATACGTAAAAATGGAACGATATCATCAAAAATTAACGAAACGTGAATTTCTCGTGTTTGTGTTTGCGTGTATATATATTTCTGCCAGCATTCCTTTTTATCTTTCTTCCCTTTTTTTTTTTCCTTTTTCCTCTCTCTCCTTTTCTTCTCTCTTCCCCTGGCCGCCTTTCTTCTTATCTTCTTCCTTTTTCCTTTTTTTTTTTTTTTTTTCAATTTCTATCTTGTGCGTTTTCTTCTTCTCTTTTCTCTACCCAGCACCGCAGTTCTCTTTTTACTTTTCTGTTTTTCTCCCCATTTTACTTTGGTCTCCATAATATCACGTATAGGGATTTAATTTGAGCCTTCAATTAAAATTTTCAATATAAATCTATTTAGACTCGTTTAACTCGAACCTATTAAATGTAATATTTCTCTCCAATATTTCTTCTTTGAATTTTGCCATTTTTCGCCACTTTTACATTCTTTTCTCCAATTTTTCATTAAACATAAATTTTTACTTACAAAATACAATATACATAATTTAGGTAAAAAAATTTCGAAAAAATAATAAAATATCATGATTTAGGGTCTCGGATAAATATAGAAACTACACTTATTATAAAAAGGGTAATTAGTATATAACGTTTCTACCTTTTACTATTATTGTAAAAAACGTCCATATCTTTTATTTTTTGACGGATGTTAATATGGTGGACATCCCAAGGAACCAAAATTCCAATCAAAAGGACGTCGAAAATGATGGATGTCCTTGAGCATGTGGTAGAGAATGACGAATTGGACTTGCGTATTATTGAGTCTGAATCTCGAGCAACACCAGCGGAGGAGCTAGAAAACTTCTCAGTGGATCCTTGAGACCCCAGTAAGGCATTGCAGGTGGAAAAGGACCTACCTTTGGAGACTAAAGAGAGGCTGAAGGAGTTTTTGCGTAAGAATCTTGATATTTTTGCATGGAGGCATGAAGACATGGTAGGCATTGACCCGAAGGTCAGTTGTTACTACCTGAAAACTGATCCTAATGTTGCTCTGCATAAACAAAAGAGAAATGCCCTCAAATTGGAAAGATATGAGGTCCTTAAGGATGAAGTATACAAGTTGATAAAGAATGGCTTCATGAGGGAGGCCATTTATCCGAAGTAGGTCTGAAATCCAGTCTTGGTAAAGAAGCACAATGACAAATGAAAGGTGTACATAGACTTCTCCAACCTTAACCAGGCTTGCCCAAAGAATAGCTTTCCCCAAGAATAGCTTTCCCCTTCCAAGGATAGACCAACTTGTGGATTCCACTATTGGGCACAAACTATTGAGTTTTATGGATGCCTACTCAGACTATAATCAAATTCCACTGCACTCAACAGACAAGGAAAACCCCTCTTTCATCACGGACATAGGTCTTTATTGTTACAAGATGATGCCTTTTGGGCTAAAAAATGCCGATGCTACATACCAGAGACTTGTTAACAAAATGTTTGCCAACCTTATTCGCAGAACCATGGAAGTTTACGTAGATAACATGCTGGTGAAAGGCTTAAAGGCAGATGACCATATAAAGCACCTGGATGAAACTTTCCAAATCCCACGAAGGTACAGAATGAGGTTAAACCCCCTTAAATGTACGTTCAAAGTTGCTTCTAGTAAATTCCTAGGGTACCTGATTAATCAAAGGGGCATGAGTCCCCCAAGGGATCATGTAATACCACCCTTTGGACTCCGTCTTCCTAAGCACTCGTGGATAGAAAAGTATTTGGAAGACATGAAGTGGCATATCCTCACCCAGCGAGGTTTCCTTCCAAAGAAAATATGTCCCAACCAATTGGCTCCACCCATTTAGCACCATTTGGCAACAATTGGGGTGTGAGCCAACATATACAACCTCAACACCACCCTAAAAATTAGGTGCATAGGTAGACGCACGCTTACCCTACATAGAAATCCATTCATGGCCATGCATTCTGGCCTCGTATAGCAGGCACGTTCGTGGGCTTCGGACACTAAGAGTTCTATGTAGTCTGGGATTCTATATCTTTCCCTAATTTCAGCTAACTTTGTGGAGGTCATGGTAGAGGGGATTCTTGCAGCCCCCCAATGGTGCCTTATAATCTACAGGACCTTCACTCGTCGCCCAATAACCTCCATCCGACCCCCTAGGTGTAGCATGTCCCCCAACCCTTGCAATGGTGACCTTACCACTACTAGCACTCGACCCGGAAGCCATTAAAATTTAAAATAAAAGCAGACAGAAAGGAAGGGAATGCAAAAGGTGTAAGGAAATTACCTAAACGAAAGG
Source organism: Fraxinus anomala (assembly GCA_903798345.1). Taxonomy (NCBI): domain Eukaryota; kingdom Viridiplantae; phylum Streptophyta; class Magnoliopsida; order Lamiales; family Oleaceae; genus Fraxinus; species Fraxinus anomala. Next base: position 7,243 of record CAIGRN010056817.1, read on the forward strand.
AAAACCCAGGAGTGTGACGTTGCCAAAGAACAGGAATGACCAGAAACGCTTTTGATTGCCGGAGAGATTTTAAAACTTGAAGAAGAGAATAAACTAATACAAACAACATGATTTTGGTTTTATAGAAAGAAGAGGACGAAACTCAGCCGTTGGATCTAGATTTACTTCATCTGAAGCGTTCGATTTTAAATTCAGCCGAGGTGTTGAATTCCAACGATTTTTGTTGTTAAAGCTTCATATTGATGCGTGTTTCTCACACACAAGCCTTAGCGCGTCGATCTAAACTTGCGGTGGCTTGGCTATCATTACACACTTTAATATGAAACAGTTGTACTTGTATTGAAAGTCAAAATGCCTCAATTGTCTTTCCTTGGTAATATGCAAAAACATCAAATGATTGACACAATTCTCAAAATCATGCTTCAAGAGTCTCAGTAGTTCAGCACTTCACTGCTTCGACTCCAAAAAGATGGAAGTTCAGCTATCAACAATAGCCTCAACAGTTCAACACTTCGATGCTTCGACTAAAAAAGATGAAAGTTCAGCTTTCAACAACAGCATCAGCACTTCACAGCTTCAGCTCCAAAAAGATGAAAGTTCAGCTATCAACAACGGCCTTAGCATTTCAGCACTTCGACTAAAAAACAAGTAAAATTCGATGTTTAAGCATTGCGATTGGACAAGAATTAGGAGGTGCACTTTAAAGAAATTCGGCTCTAGATACAAATCCACGCATGAGATGAATAATTATACATGGACTTGGAAAACAATTGTTATATCTCGTCAATTAGGTTCCCACTTGGCTCAGTCGACCCACCTAAGCACCCTCTGTCGAAGCCATGTGGTTTCGACGTGGAGTTAAGTCTTCTAGAGTTCAGACAATCTGACCTATTGAAGCTCATATATATATAAAAAGATAGGTTTGAGGTCCAAATGAAATGGCTTTGCTGAAATGGCGAGGCCCAACGAAGAGAAATCTGAAGCTCAATTACAGCTGGTGACAATCTCTGTTTGAAGATCTTAAATTTATGAAATCCTTTTAGAATGATTGATTGGACTGTTGCAATGAGTAAAAATGTCAATCTTGTCAGCATAGGACATGGGGTGATCGCCTTCTTTTTCGGGCATTTAATGCTCTCCAGGCTAGTGGAGTCAAAATTGATATCTAAGATGTGACGTTTCAGTAAAGGAGATGAAGTCACGTGTCCTCTCATCTGAGGGTTATTATTGTACATGTGATACTAAATATCCCCTCAATTGCACAAATAAGGGGGTAAGGAAAAATATTTGACAAAACATCATATACTTACTCTCTTTATGATTAACTTAGTCGGAGCCCAAACATCCCTTTCTCGTGTTACAAAACTTTCCCACGTTCATATTTTATTTATTGTCGATAAACAATCATCCCATGCATGTTGGATTTTGTTTGAGAGAACGCGAGTGGGTCTAGAATCTGTTGTCTATGTCAATCATGCAGAAAACAAGATCAACACTGAGCTTAACTGTGTTGACTATATATTGGTAGCCTTCATATTTTATTTATTGTCGATAAACAATCATCCCATGCATGTTGGAATTAGTTTGAGAGAACGCGAGTGGATCCAGTATCTGTTGTCTACGTCAATCGTGCAGAAAACGAGATCAACGGTGTGCTTAACTGTGTTGGCTATATATTGGTAGCTGACTTTTTATAGAGGAAAATGGAGAAAGGATAAGTAAAAATTCGTAATTTTTATCCAAACGGAGGCTTTGATACGTTTTCCGAATGATTATTCTCGAAGTTGTGAGATTTTCCAGGCATTTCTAGAGGTGGGCGTAGTAGTGGGGTTTGGCTATGCGTGCCACCTCTGCATTGAGCTTCCATACTTTCAATTAGTAGGTTCGAGAATGCACCCGTTTGTGTTACACAGTTACTTAAAGACAATATAAATGACCTCACTTTAACAAGGGGAAGCCGGACTTTGACGTTGAACAAGATTAAACACTACAATAAATTATTTATACACTTCTCAAACGATGTAACCCGTTCAAGCAATAATATTTTGATTATCGTTGAATGTAAAATCAACTTTTATTGGACATGACAAAACATGGCTACTCTTAAACTATCATCCACCTTCAAAATCCTTTTCGGTCAACATATCAAATACAGTTCCTACGTAATAAACTAACATGCATGCATACCCCTCTTAAACTCCTTCAACACAAACAAAAATTACAAAATGAAGAAACGGGTGCTTAAATGAAAAATTCATCTTTCAATAATTATTTATATGCTTATTTATTTAATTGTGATGTATTATAGAATGTCACGAAACATAAATGATAACGCTTCCATTTAGATTCCAGATCATTTAAAGTCACGACCAGAAAATTAGATGACACAATATTCTCAAATTCAATCTCATCTTAAAAGATGCTATAATGAAAACTACATCCAAATTCTAAAAGAGTGAATGGAATGCCAAATAAGAAAACTAGCTTCTATTAAAACAGTATCCCTGGAAGGTGAAAATCCTTTTGATCAATTAAATAAATAAATAAAAAAGATTTTAAGATGAGCATATTTCGGGAGGGAAGGTACAGAACAACCGTGCTACATTGCCAGAATTATTTGCCCACTTCCTTGATAGAATGCCACATGGCATTCAATCATTGGATTGTTTAAAAAACAATCGATTTTTGCATCCAATTATCTGTTGTCAACACTGCATTTGTCAAGTAGATGAGCAAAAAATACTGTTAAAATGGCTTATTCCTGGACAGAGAAACACGCCCAGAGTCCAAAGTTATGACAACAAAATAATTAATATAAGGCCAAAGCTCCCTCCATAGATTGCAAATATTAACATCCTCATTCTGTAACAGTAAATATCGACAGAATTTATCAAGAAATTATCCTCGACTGCATTTTTAATGGGAAAACTGCAATGCATCAGATTGATCGACTGAAAAAATGAATGTAGTACAAAATTGATAATTTCTTCTTTGCTCTATCAACACCAACTGGGCCACCTCAAGGAGAAAACTTTTGGCCAGTTTTAAACTGAACTCTTTGATCCCAATTTTCACTGGCCGATTAGCTACCACCACAGGAAATTACAACAGCAAAGGTCTGAGGTTTTGATGCTGCTACAATGCCCATCTCATCATCACCAATATAATATAACACTATCGTTCACCTCTATGTAATCATACACAGCACAGAATATCAGTACCACCATCTGTCCAGAAACTGCAAAATTAATCTTTATGATAATGATTAAAAGTTATCCAAAATGATAAACTTATAGTGAGATCAATGGATTTGATACTTGTCAAAAACTCGCAGAAACATTTACTAATGTTGGAGCCAGTAGTAACATTTTAATTTATTTGGCTTATAAGTTTTGAATAATTTAAAACTTGAACATGAGAACTGCGTGTAATACCTGTTTGCTTAAGATCTGGACGATTCATGATCTCCGCTAAAAGATTTGAGACGCTCAATTAGGTTGGCCTTCAGTGACTCAGGAATTTTTGAAATAAACTTTGGCTTCGCACTCGAAATCAACAGCCTCCTGCAGTCACACCATGTACATGAGTTGGAGTTTCCAATTTGGATAAAGTAGGGGAAAGAGTAGAAAGATTTTCAAGAAAATCACTCTAGAGATGGCAAAAAAATCCGTTATATCCGATACCCGCGGGCCCTGCCCCATTCCCTGCCTAATTGGGTATGCGGGGCAGGGACGGGAAGGGAGTAGTTGCCCCGAGATGAGGGCTGGCGGGTACGGAGAACATGGTCTCCATCCCGTTACTCGCCCCGTTTAAAGTTTATTTCAAAATACAAGTTTTTTATCTCGCAAAAAGCGAATAATCATCATCATTTCTAGAGGAAATATGAAATTTTCTATAATTTGAAAAAAAGTAATAATTTTCACCAACTAAAAATATTTAAAAAATAAAAATAAATGGGACAGTAGACGGGATAGGGGACCTGCCCAGCCCCGCCTTGCCTTAACTGGGTATGGGGGCTGGGCTAGGAGACAAAAATATCTGACATGATGGGGACGGGAATGGCTACCCCGCCCCCTTGACATTCCTACTTCACTCAATCATGAACTAGTGCGATCAAATTAATTTTGTCTAAGAATATAACTCCTTAGTAACAGTATAAAACTCCATCACCAATGGCAACCGGGGTGACAAACTACATATCTCTTAAATATAACTCCTCAGTAACAGTGTGAAACTCCATCACCAATGGTATCCGGGGTGACAAACTGCATCTCTCTTAATCATTGACAAGTCACATAAAAGGTAATTCAAACTGCAAAATATTGATGAACGAATCAACAATTATCTTCCTGCCCTTTTTCACTGTGATAAATGATTATTACCTTCACCATAATATTCGACACAACCGAAATGGTTATGTGTTCCAAAAAGCTAAGCATGGAAAAAAATACAGGTACATCATGAATTGAACATTAAAACACATCATCCTGGAGAAAAATACACGTAATGCGTCCTTTAAAATTTACGAAAAAGGGCATGTACCAGATTGGAAAGGGACCACAATGATGATTTGAATTTCAGGGATGAATTCAAGGAAGGAAAAGGGACGAATTGAATGAAAATAAGAAACATGCCAAGGCACCATTTTAATATAAAATATGAAACAAGCAAGAAAGTTAAAATGAAAATTTGGATGACTCCTGAAGTTGTTAAAGCATTAAAAAAGGAAAATGATTACTCCAAAAGTCAATGAGAAACTATACGAAAATTTTAATTGATCAAATGTTCCAAGTGAATCTACATTTCTTACAAGTACGATAATTTTGACCATATGGCCTTCAAGTACAGCTTCTATACCCTTCTTGGATAAAGGAGGAACATGGTGAGTGACTTTTTTACGTAATGAATGATGAGCAGAAGAGTTTTAAGAACTAAAATGAACAGTACAGTGGTAACAAATGCAAAAATATTTACTTCCAATCCCTTTTTTTTTTAATTCACAATTCAATTTTTATGGTAAATCTTTTGCGCTTAAATACAATAAATGAACCTCTCGATGATCTAATCAATGCAATAGCATGAATAACAATATCACTCAATTCAAGCATTAACTTGAAGGAAAAACGACAACTCTTCAAGTAATTGAAAAATTATAAGACACTTTTAAATTGATCAATCTTGTTCTAAGTGAAGCTAGGTTTCTTAAAAGTTACAATATTTTGACTTCATGGGATTCTTGAATGGCGTTATCATGATTTTGAACAAAAAATTTCACGTAAATGATAAGCAGAAAAGGAGGAGGAACTACAATGAATAGTGTAGTAGCAAGAACTCAAGATCTAATTGCCTACAAATTAAACGAATATATGTGATTTCTCTTTAATAGCTTAAACTTGTAAATGAGATGGCTAATATGGTATCAGATCAGGGCAAAAAGATTTTGACATGAGATGGACAACTTAATATTGATTTCTTAAGACTAGGATGACTTTGACTTCTGGGCTTCTAAGCTTTCTACTCCCTTCACAGATGAAGATGGAACATTTTGTCTTGAATATGGTTATTTTTATGTGTATGGAGTACAAACGAGGTAGAAACTAGAATGTAAATGCATTAGCTACTTCACAATAACTCGGTATTTAATCCCATATAGATAATAAATCTTTAGTCTCTATATTCAATAATGAATTGCTTCTTGATGATCAAAAATCGAATCAATATCAAATTATCATCAAGAATAGGATATTAAAGAACTTATATCAATACCAAATTCAACATGGAGAACTAATACGATCCAACGGAATTTGGTATGCCGACGATTATGCAACTTCTTAACTATCAAGGCACGTGATTCTAGGAGTAATTAATGCCTTGTTCCCATCAATGTAAATGATCTAAATATCAACCCCTTAAATGTGGGTACATGGATTGTGTTTGCCTTCTTTCTCCATTGGCATCTAATTAAGTTATGGAGTTCAGGTTGAGTTTTCTTATCATTTGCGTAGAGCTTTACTGGTTAGGCCTGTAGTTCACCTATCAATGAAATATCCCATGGAAAATCCTCCTCTTCTTTCATTGATGTCTCTTGTAGTGCCCCGTTAGGCCTATAGCTCATTTGTCAAGGATGAAGAGAAGAAAAGGAGGATAGCATACCAAATTTTTCCAATTGTAAAATCTATGATTCCTCACTTGATGAAAGAGTAGACACCATGATAAAAGGGCGCACTTGCTCAACGATATTATTCAACATTAAAATACTATTCAAGTGGTGCAATATATCCCTAGCTAGTTAAATGTCAAATTTTTAGAAGATTCTTTTAGTCATATTCTCACTTTGGGACATATTGCTGTGTTCAAAGTCCAAGTGACGAATCTATTGGTCTTACTCCTTGATGGAGAATGGCTCTAGCTTGGGTATAAAATTGATCAAATCTGTTCGACGTTAATATAGGTTTCTAAAAAGTCAAATAATTTCGCTTCATGGGCTTCTCAAATGGCTAGCGTGCTTGTCGAAAATCAAGGGGGGCACATTTTAACTAATTGTCTTTGCAAAAATATGAAGTAAAGAAGAGGTAGAAGACAAAATGAAAAGTACATTAGTAATAAATGCAAGAAAACTTACTTTCAGCAATCTCTCGTTCTTTTAACTCATTACTAATTCGGGATTTGATACCAATATAATATATACATGATAATTCTTCCATCTCTAAACCTCAATTAATAAATTTCTGCTTGATGATCCCTCTAGAAACCTTTAATTCCTCACCCCAGTAAAAAGTGTCCTTTCGTTCCCCTTACCAATTCCATAAAGAACATCCTTCTTCATCTCGATCCCCCATATTTTCCAAAAGCAACATACCAAATTTCTAATTTCGCAAGCTTCCCTTCCTCCTCGTCTCTCCTGCTTCCCTTTTACAAATATCTTCCCATCTTTCCTATGTCACCGTGTCTTTCCAGTAACAAATGCATTCGAGTGGTCAACAATGACAAATCAATCTTCTCCCATCTTCTTCCTTCAGTTTAAGTTTGAACATCACTCATCACGATAATTAAGTATAAATTTCTTCAAGATTCTTTCTTCAATTCTATTAATATTCCGCTAATTTTAATTGTTTCTTTTACGATGTGAAATTTTGGTGTGGTGGCACAGCTACTGTGCAACCATCCTAGGCTGCCACGTTCGCTTGCAAATTGAAGGATCTTATCCATATCCTATACCAGTACTTTGTCATGGCGTCTCGACACAGGTGTGGCGCCCAAAGTGAAGAGTCTGAACATCATAGAATACCGTATACATGATAAATCTCTCATCTCTAAACCTAATGAACAAATTTCCTCTTTTTTATCTTGAATCCGATCAATATTATGGGTAACAATATCTGAACTATCGAAACAGTCCATCATCAAGACTTGAGTAACACAAGATATGAAGTTCTATTAATCCATAGCATATAAAAATTTGGATACAACATTGCTTTTCTCACTAATTGTTCGATTGTAATATTTCCTCATTGATCTCAAAGTGCTGGCTATTAAAGACATTGCTTGAGCTCTAAACTTTGTTATATTCATAATATTCATGATGAGAATAAAACAAGAGCTATAATTAATATTATGATCTTATTGTTGATGCACATAACCAGCACAAAGTAGAGGGTTATTGTGCTATAGTCATCTTATCCTAAGTCATTGATTCTTCTTTCTTTGACTAGTCATCACTCGAATAAGAGTCGTATTTTCAATGTAGAATAATTGTTTTCTTATCGAAGCACATTCAAGCTTTTGATGTAACATTAATTTGTTCCTACATACCAGCTCAATATTCTAGTACCTCGTGTTGCAGCCTTTATATAGTTCCCATCGGTAATTTTTATGGAATGTGGGCACCACATTGCCATCGAACGGTCATTGTCGGGAGTTGGTGCACCAAAAACATCTTCCCCATTAGATAGCTATTTAAGGTATAACTAGTCAGAATCAAGTTCTCTCGGCTAGAAAGAAATGCTAGTCAAAGACTTCTATGATTAGATATGTATCTTGGGAAAATAAGGTTAAATTAGTTTTGATATTTGGGTAAAGTTAATGTTTATTAGAAGCCCCCTTGAGTTTAGGTTCTTTTCCCTAAAAAGGGGTGTGGGATTTCAATTTGATTAGACCATTATTTATTAAAAATTGTTATATTGAGATCCCCCCACCCACCCACCCCCCCACCCCACAAAAAAAAAAAAAGAAAAAAAATTCTCTTCTTTCCTCTTCCTGTGTAGTTTTGCATCACCTCAAGTAATAATAGACAACTTCAAAGCAAAAGGCAATCTACAATCATTCAACCATCTTTAGTAAATAAGCACTTGTCTAGGAAGTGATTATAATCAATTTAAATTATAAACTGATATAAATGAATAGTGGATAAATGGGTAGCACTTGTAGATCCCAAAAAAATTATGGATAAAAAAGTAGATTTGACAAAATATATTAGATATTAAAAAATCTTTATCCATATGTACTGTCCGCTTCGGGTGAGCATCTTCCCACTTATCCCCTCACAACTTTCTATTGCGTCCCCCAGAATTCAACTTAAATCTCTCATTAAACAGAGGCCTTGGATTCGAATTCTGGGGGATGCGATAAAAAACCGTGAAGGGGTAAGTAAGCAGATATCCACCCAAAGTGACCAGTACGTATAATATAAGACTTAGGCATAGAGGCTGGGTCGTTACAGAAATATTCAAGATTTATAAATACAACTAAAAAGAAAAAATGTATTCAAGCTTCTTGGCAAATAAGATCACTGATGTAGAGAAGCAATACTAACAAACCTGCATGGAGGAAAAAAATTACTGAAAGTGAAACAAAAGTTATTAAGAAGCAACAGCAGGTAATCTGTTAATTGTCATTATACAAAAGGTACTTGTTATCTAATAATTCACATTTCCACATGCCTGGTCACAAGGTTGACACACACAGTCACTTCCCATGTGATGTTAGTCAATATGAAGAATTATAAATTCAAAACTAATATCAGGTGATTATATGCTGATCACTTGTGTCAATGATCTCAATTATACGATGATTTTTCTGTTTAATTTTAAGTTACATAAAAGAAAGTTCAATAATTCTGATTTCGAGACTACAAGGATAGAGAATAGTTGTTACTTGTTACCAAAATATTACTATATCTATGATGAACAAAAAGCAGAACTATTATATGAAGGCGCAATGCATCAAATGCTCCTTTGCACAGAAAATGAATTAAACTCTAAAGATAAACAGTCATATTTTAAACAGGTAAGTCAGAGATGCAAAAACTTACTTCTTCTCATGGTCATTTAATGTCTCACTGCCTGCTTCTTGTGCACACAACTTTTTGCTCGAGTGCATGAATTTATAAACTTCTTCAGACCAACCACAGGATCGCAGAAATAAGGAAGCTTCTTTCCCAATTCTGAAGGATACAAAAAGTAATAATTAGTTGGAACATAATATGAGCGACGTCCATTTGAAATATTACCAGTACTTACGGAAAGAAGTAAAGCATTCCACAATCAACACACAAAATAAAGCATAAAATCAAGGTTATATGATAATCTTTTCAAATTATACAGCCAAGATATGCTAAGGTTTCATAACAGTTGAAATATGAGAAGGATCCCTGGGCGTAATTTCCCAATGAAGAAATTTTCTATTCAACAATGGAACATACACAAATCTTAAAAGATGTCGGGCCTTTTTTGTTAGGGAGAACTATTTCACTCTGCACCTCTAGATCAGCTAGTTGACAAATACAGTAACAGAAAAGAAACATGGTATAATATAGTAAAAAATAGCTTTCTGGCTAAAGCAACACTCCTTTTAAATATATTAAAAGATGGATTGCCCTTCTTTGGCCGACTACTGTAAACTGCTTATAGAACTGATGCCATCTTAAATGTCTTCTGGAGTAAATGAAGTTAAAAATATGTCCATGTTTCAAGCTTTCCTCGATAGCATCCACAAACGTGCAATTGTGGGGAAAGAAATTAAAAGCTTCAGAAGCAAAAGTAACGTACAATTCCTTGAATGCTTCCACTTCTGCACATGATTTAGCATCTTTGGCAAACAAAATGCACAGATCACCCTGTTTTTTCCTCTTCAATCCAGAGTTATTAGAGGGGTTGCTGCTACAACCAATCAGCAAATCCTGGCAATCCAGAGTCCTTGCTGATGCCAATGTGGTTTTCGTGCCATCAACTCCACATAGACTTCCATCTAAGGTATCATGTTCCACACTCCTAATATTTCCATTACTGCTTGCCATGGGAGAGGTTCCATTCTTATCAACATGAACTGACGCTATTGACTTACTTTTGCTCACACCATTTCTCTCAGTTAAGGACACCAGTTTTTTATCCTTTTCCATCAGAGTAACTGATGGTGCAGCATTGCCAATTTTTCCATTGGACTCTCTCTTATGAACAACAATTTTCATATTCCGCGTAGCAGGGAGCTTTTTGATACTCGATTTCTCAAAGACACTGAACTTCCTTTCAGGGCTAGAATGTCCTTTATCAACCTTAGATGAGATCGAATTGCTTGTCGTTGAATTGTGGTAGTGATCTTGTTCCATACTCGGTGGCTTCACCAAACAACCTGACTTTTGGGTTATGGATGTGTCATGGCATTTGATCTCAATGGATTTGGTAGAATTATTTGCCTCAATATGACAGTCAGAAAATTGTTTTGAGCCAGCTGGTTTCTCTAAATAACCCAACTTTTGAATCTCGGTTGTAGTACTGCCATTAGACTCGTGGGGCATTAATCCATTGGCTACCAAATCTGCGTTGGGTGGTCGCGGCCTCTGTTTCGTACGAGAGAAGAAAAGGATATAGACCTTTTCTGACAAAACCTCCCTCAATGTAGAGAGTGAAACATAAGAATCATTGCAGCAGTACCAATGGCCCAATGCATCCTGAAAGCTCGAAAATGAAATCAGCCTATGAAAAGTGTTGCCGTTTGACTTGAACTTACATTAAGAAAATACACAATTTAACTGACTTAGATGAGCAGGACAAGACCTTGATATATGCATAATAGTGCCCAGAATCGGGTGAAAAGCCTGAATGTACGATGGTGCCAAATAGATTGTACTCAGGATATGGATCCTGCAAAAGCCAAAGAAATATGTTCTACAGTTAAAGTAAAAAAGCTAAACAGCATTTTGAATTCCAATTAAAAGTCATATTATCATGCATGATATGATAAGGAATGCAATCCAGATTAAATTCTTTTAACATCACCATTAACCATATCTTGCTTCGAATTTTCAATCACTTGAAGTGTAAGTAAATGACAATCAGTTCAAATACATTCTAAATTTCCAAAAACGATATAACTCTAGATTGCAGCACATGAAAATTCTAATACACCTAGCTGCAGCAATATAGAGGACAGTTATAGTACACAACTCCTGGATGGTTTAACAACATACATGAAGAGCAGATTGCAGGCCAATTATAGTTTAATAATAACTTATTCTGAGTAATGAAATTCATTTTTGCTTCACTAGGCTTGCCATAGAAATTAAACGAGTAAAACACAATAAGTAAAAAATAACAGGACAAGGATGTGAAGAAAACCAGTTAAAAAAATGCTTTGAGAGCCATTCGGATGAACTTCTAAAGGAACATGCAGGAAACCACAATATTTTAACACACACCAGGAGTATCAAAGTTGAAGCAAGCATGAAGTCGACTACAGAAAGTAGGGAAAATGCAAGGTCTTTGATTGATCAGAATGAGGTATAGAAGAAGAGAGCCATGTCTTGAGATTAGGAGGGGCTTGAACAGGAGGGTGAGAGATATAATAATTAGGTAGAAGTAGAATGACCACTGATGAGTGAGTTTCACTCATTGTTTAATGCCACTTAAACTTGATATTTTGGTTGTCTTTGAACAATTTAGAACGTTTTGATGTGTTTGTTCATGTTGTTTTATAGGCTAGGTAACTTGGTGAAGATGGAGAGTTTGGAGCTGAAAAGGAGCCAAAGTTAATATGAGTGTGGGTGGATGGGAAGAAGCTTGGAATTAATCTTAGAGGATGGAATGGAAAATAATCAAAAGAAGGAGAAGGAAAACATAAAGGAGGCAGAAGTCTGGTGCCGCAGCGCCAGTGACGATAACATCGCGGCGCTGCGAAGCTAGTGCCGCCGGAGAGAAAGGTTTTTTTTTTCTAATTTTCTGGATTCTTTTAAAGCCCAGTCCGTCCCCTATTCATAGAAGACTGGAGAAGACTATAAAAACAACAATAGAGACCACTTTGAGGGGAATTCAACGCCACATGAGGCAAGAAAACAAGAGATTGATCTAGAGAAAAAGGAGGCAACCACGAGAAGAAGAATTTCAGTGCCAAACCAGTTTTTATTTCTTTTCTTCTCTATGTTTTTTATATTGAATTTGATTATGTGTATTGCATTAATCATGTTCTAAATTTCTATTCTAAGGTTTGATGTAGCCATAACTTGAGACATGTTTGGATTTTAATATAAGCATTTCTTTCAGTTTTTCCATAAGTTTATTTGTGTTGATTCTTGTACATTGCTTTCAATTTCCAGATCAATAATTGAATGATTAAATGCTTTAAATTTCGACACTCAAGGGAGAGAAATTTAGGCGCGATCTAAGAATAACAGAACATAGATTTTATAGGTTTTGAGAGAATATGAAATCTTTGAAGTATGTTCCACTTAAGAACCACAAACGCAATTATCCCGAGATTTTAATTCGAAATAGAGATATTGAAATTAAAATATAGAGATAAATTCAATTTGGCACTCAAGAGAGAAAATAGAATTAATTTAGGGTCCTTGCTTATAAACTTAGGAAAATTGATAGAAGAAGTTATATAATTTGAGAAGCATCATTAATAGTGCGGTGAAATCATTTCCTAGGCCTTTTCATTTTGATAACTTTCTCGTATAATTTGCATTGACTTAGTTGAATTTGCCACCATATCCATTTTTAGATTAGTATAAAAAAATTGATTCAAAAAGATGTTAAGAGGGATAGAAGTGAAAATAAACTTAGAGCCGATTATTTAAATATTTAGTTATTGAAGGAGAGAGAATTAGCGTATCAATATTGGAAGTGTTTTGTAGCTCATATTAAATTACGTATATTGGGCTCTAGGAAAAGTTGTTATCTGCAAGTCAAGTCTAAGTTAAGGTGACTTAAAATAAACCATGTAAAGTAGTGATTAAGAAAATTAATCACTTCAATAGTCATATAGGATCCGATTGCTATGTGTGGTCATATATGCGCTAGTATTAGTTTAATTGAAATAAGATTTGAGATTTATTTAGGCTAGAATTATATGTAAATCCCAATGTTTTAAAACTCAGCCGGGGCATCGACCCGATAAAGAGAAAGGGTTAAAAGGTTCAATCGAGGTCGAATCGGGACGAAACCTGAGGTAATAAATAAATATTTATAAATATTTAAATTTTATTTTCACAACAATATAATTAAATTTTTACACCATCAATTCAAAATAAATACAAATATGTCAAATGTATGTTTTTTAATATAAATTTTGATAGTTTTTAATTTGTTAGTTCACTTAAAAACTCATTTCAATTTTACTAAATAATTTGTAATGTTAAAAAAATGTTTAGCATAATTTTGTAGTCATGCACCATGTGGCCATAAATAATATTGAAAAAGTATGTTTTATTGAAGTTTGTCAATCCCACATTGAAAGTGCATTAAAAGTGTGTTTTATTGAATTTTGTCAATCCCACATTCAAAGTTTATCCTTTATGAGACTCAAGAAATGGTTTTATAAGAGCTCCATAGGTAGAAAAGTGGGTAAATGGGTCCATCTCTAAGGTAACCTTTTTATTATATATTAATTTTTTTCTAAAAAAGGTTTTGGAAACCGGTCCAAAAACCATGACCGGTTATTTGACTGGTTATTTTAGTATAACCGGACCGGATTTTGGTCCAGTTCCCAGTTTTACCGGTTGAACCAGCTGGTCCAGTCCGATTTTATAAACATTGGTAAATCCTATATTATGTGGTTTCGAACTTTAGCAAGTTTACAATTATTTTAGTAGTTAAATTAGTGAAGGATTTCTAATTAATTTAAAGTAGTTAGGAAATAAGTTAAGCTCCTATTTGCATCATATTACCATATCACATTTTAGACCATATTGCTTAGGAATTGGAATTAGGACTTCTTTAATTACAAAAACAAGTCATCCATATAATCTCCCGCCAGTAATTTTAAATGAGTTAGGTGGTGTAGTTTTATTAATTATTATATGCTACATTCCATATACCAACAAAACTCATGATATATTAAACTCAACTTCAAAAATCCTTTTCCTATTATAATATTTTGTTGGCTTTTGCAAGCATAGATGAGGAAATTTTTACAACTAATATTTTGTTGGTTTGTGCATTCATGGATGAGGGACCTTCTCCACTTAGGACTTTAACGTGTAATCATATTCAAAACCAATTATTCCTCAATTGCATAAACACAACAAACATTCCAACACTAAAAGTTCACTAAAAGAAAAAGAACGAGCCATAAAGTTTTAGAAGAATTTTGGGGAGATGCCGTTTTCTCTTCCATCTTGGCCTAGTTCAAGATCTCATTGTTTGTCCATTATTATATTGAAAGTTCAAGGTTTCGAGGGCTGCAACACTAGAATTTCAAATTATGCAAATTTATTCTCCAAATTCAGAATCCAAGATTTATTATTGTTAACAACTTAAGGTGAGGTGTTCCATGGAATTTTCCATTACATTTGTTTATGATTATAATTCAAGTGCTAATATATTGTAGCATTCATGGATCCAACTAGTAGATTAGACTGGGTAATTATGCTCATATTCAATAGTAGACAAACCTTCAGATTTTTTGGGACGGTCAGTGTTTCCTTTCATTGGCCATACGTGCTGAAATTGTCAATTGCATGGTTTCGACAATTATTAGAAGTAAACATTAAATAAGCAAGTTTATATTCATAAATTGTATCATTTTTTGTTAATGGCATCTTTCAAGTACATTGTTGAGTATTTTATAACCATCCCCTCTATCTTACAATATTTCAAGAAATAAAAACGTTAGAGCAGTGGTGGAAGGAGGGTCTTGGAGGAGAGTTCACAACCAACTATAGTAGTTTGTTATTTCATTATTTCCAACAATTCCATTATTTTGGTAAACAAAGATTTGATTTCTATTAAAACTGATTTTTTTTTACTATTGGGATATTTATTTCAATGTTGAGACGGAATTGATGATTTTAAATAAGTTAGACTCAATTTCGTCATAGCTGTCCAGTTTTTCCAGACTTTCCAAAAATTCTTTGTAAATTGTGTGTTCCGGATTTTGGATTGATTTCAAATGGAGAAGTTAGCCCAAAGGGGTTATCTAACGTCCAGTTTTGGAATCAGGAGATTTCATTATGTATATTTTAAGTTATGAATGTTTTTGTAAACTGCTGTAGTCTGATTTCGGGAAATTGATATGTTTGGAAAATTATTTGGTCGACTTATTGATGGAATTTGGACTTGATTTCCGAATATGTATGTCATTACTCTGTTGTTAAATTTCAGAGTCTAAATGTTTCATTTGCTCCATAACCGTACGCTTCCTAAAACTGCCTGTTTGATCAAAAAATTTCATCAAAGTTTTTGAAGTTAAAATATAAAATTTTCGCATCATTAACCAAAAATTGAGGCAATACGGGGTCAATTTGGTTATCTAAATAGATATAACGTTTTTGGTAACAACAAGGATCGCTAGGATTCGAAGCGTTACAATTTCTCTTGGGGATAGAAAGACACCACCAATGTAATTAAGAACTATATTACATCAACAATCATTACAAAACATACCTGGCTTGCTTTGCACATGTAACTTGAAAGCACCAGAGCCTCCTCAAAAGCAATGGGCTTATCTATCTTCCCACCAATCATGCCCTCAAATCTCTGCAAAAAGCCCAAAACATTACATTATCAGATTTTACGAGCATCTAAAATCAGAGCATAAACAAAATATAATTCAGTGATTGCCACACCTTGAATTGGATTACAAGCACATTTGGTGCCTGAAGAATTGACATTTGCTTCCTTGCTGCCACCAATTTCTTACAACTAAACAAGCATAAGTTTTCCATCCACATACATAAGCAACACTTTCAAATATATGGATGCATAAAGAACGCTATGTGACCATACGTGTAAGTGTGTTAGCGCTTATGTAGGGATGCATTGCATTTGAATCATGTAGCATATATGTGTAAACACATAGATGCATGCATGTGTGGATAACACAATGTGCATGTGAGGATAACACAATGTGCACGAGTATTAACATGCAGGTGAGTATGTGTACATATTTGTGGATATATGCATCTTTGTATATACATATGCTGGTTTGGTTTAGAGAGTTTGAAATGCTTACTTGTCACACTTGTATTTATTGTTACCATCCAGGACCTCAGGCTGAAAAAACCTTTGTAAAGCATCTTTAAGTGAGCCACTATGCAAAACATCAAGACTGATGTCCATAATGTCATCCACCTTATTTGACTCTGATCCACATGATAAACATTTCACTTGGCTTTGCAAAGCCCCACCAAATATCTCCTTAACCACTGTATTGCCACTCCCACCACTGTTTCCTCCATTCTCAACCCCACCCTTCCTCCTCTGTAGCTTTAACTTCTTCAACCTCAAACACGTACTGTGACAAGCATCAATTACATAGCGCAAAAATTCATGTGCATCCTCTTGTCTCCCCACCTTAAAGTGCTCCGCAAATATCCTCAAACAGCTGTTGATTTTTAAAGGCGTATCTAATGCTGCTTCAGTGCTCAATGAACGTACAATCCGTTTTTCTAATATGCAAAACGGGCACTCGCTCTTCTTCTCCTTCGATGCCCCCACATCACCTGTAAAAAATATTGGCAGTTAATAAACTGTCCGTATAGTTACAGAAATACGTTAACACTCCAACATGTATAGTCATAGGAAACAGAAAATATACATACTTTTATTTGTTACTAAGTTACCGTTATATCTTAGTTCACCTAAAGTTTATTTAAAGAATAAGAGAATGTTGGGGAGTTTCTGTGAAAATCAAGTCTGAGGAGGTTTTAAGGTGGGGGGAAAATTGCCCCACGTAATACTTCTATGCTACTTGCATGCATTATAATATCAAAAAATAGGTGTTTGTTATTCAGCATTTCTGGTCCATTCTTTTTTTTTTTTCATCATACGAGACCCAACTATCTTGAAGGTTAATTATTCCTTACATCTATTTTCAAATAATATTTAACTAGTTTATTTTTCAACACATTAGTTGATAAGGTGCTGAAACTATTTTTATAGCATCTCTAAGACACTCTATTTTTTAAGAGCATATTTAGCAATTTAGAGAGCATCTATAAATTTAGAGAGTAAAATTCTTTAAATATTCCAACATATTCTTTATCTCTAACACTTACTTTTACTGCTCCAAAAAATATTTATTATTTTTTCAAATCTTTTATTTTCACTAGCTTCCCTCCAAATTATTATATTATTTTCCTCAATTGAAAATGTAATACTTTGAAAGTATTAAATTATAGAGACTAAGTTTGACTCTCACTCTCTATTTTAAAATGTTAATTTAAAGAGTTTTTTGGAGTATAATTTTAAGAGTCAACTCTTTAAAACAAATAGCATCTTATGTTTAAAGAGACGCTCTTACTACTTATACAAAAATAAATACACAGTTACATTTTTCTTCTAAATTATTCTAACTATGTATAAAGTGAATTGATGGTAAAAGGCATCATTCTGGAGATAATCTAATCCTTATACGAGATTTATTAAGTTAGAAAACCAATACATCCAGCATGCTCAAGCCACTTGATGCACAATTAAAAGTTAATTTATTTTCAAATCATTGCCAGAACAGTATTCTTATTCTTATATTTGTACTTGAGTCTTTATTGGTTAGGAATTAGGATTGCATTTAGCCTGATAATTGGCATTTATATCAGCTTCTCAACTAGAAGTAAGATTACTTTTCCCAGTAACTAAAAGTTAGCAGGAAAAAGAAATTAAGAGTTTGAGCTCTCTGGACTATTTTAGTCAATCCCATGCTCGGTGGATTAGAAGTTCGATCGGCAAAAAGCACCAATTCTAGTACTAACAGATTTTGACAAAATCTTTGTTGTGGAGTGCGACACATCTCATGTAGGGATAGGAGTTGTCCCAAGTCGAAATGGAAGATCGGTGGCTTTTTAGTTAAGAGTTGTTGCCACCTGTGGCTTTTTTACTGAAAAGTTATGGACAATCAATGCATGATCTGGAATTTAATGCCTTATTTCAAGCTCTTCTTCATCGGTAATACTATTTGCTTCATTAGGATTTTTGTTTACTCCGACAGCGAGGGTACTATTTGCATTCACGCTCAAAGCATGTCAAATGAATTTGTTATCTCCAGTTATTTCATTTCTCATGGAAGCATAAAAGGCAGTGTAACTAAGTAACTGATGCATTCAGCAAACATAGCTATTAGCATTGAAGGACATTACTGTTAAAATTGATCTTTATTTTACAATCATAAGTTTCTGGTTTGTTGGGATTTAAGTTGTGAACACTAAAATCTATTGTTTGCTTCAATCTCCATCTATTTACTCTCTTTCATTAATTTGTTAGTTAAATATTCTTCACTGACATTGTTTATACAAATATTCTTCACTAACTATATTCACTGCGGTAAGCAAGTTTTCACTGGTGATTGCTTTTTTGTGCCTAAACTGAATCTGTTCATGAATAAGATGAGATCATATTTACAACAACTCTCATTAGAAGAAAAATTAATATAATCCCTTCCCGTAACATATTATAAAGCAACTCTTCTCCAATTTTATCAACTATTTCCTGTCAGAAACATCAATTCCGGCCCTGAAATGATATCATTTTCAGGAGAATCAACTCTAATATACAGATTAAATATTATCTCGTTGAACATCCATTTAATACAACCATGTGTATGCATAAGATTAGCTAAAATCCATAAATATAATAACATGTAGATACAATTAAGCACATATACAGGCGAGAGAGCATAGTTGTTAGGCGGAATAAATAATATACAGATGCAATTGTTGTATGTATAGTGAATTGAGTAATTTATTATGGTAAACAAACAAACGAGTAAATAGAAATATAATTGGAGGCTTACAGTTGGAGGAATGGAGAAATCTGAGGCAGAAATTAGCGAGGGGAGGGGTATAAGTGAGGCACTGGAGCACTGAATTGAGGTAGCAGCTGTTACCGAGGTTTTTGAGCCCTAACGGCGACTTCCTCTTGAGAAAGCTACGCTGCCACGTCATCTGCACCATTCTCATAGACGGAGTAATTCCTCCGCCGCACCATTGGCCGGAACAGACCAACAAGATCGCATCGAACTCGAATCTTCTCATTTTTTTTTTTTTTTCGAAGGGAAGCGGTGGGGAAGGGGGAAGTGCAGGTTTTGGAGGTTTAACTAATTTTCCCGTATTTTAATTAATTGTGGCGTATCATTTAAATGAAGAGGACAGGTTGTTAAACGGGCTCGGATCGAGTCAATTCACTTGCTCAACGTCGGACTGGAGTCAGATTCGCCTATCATACGAGCCTGTCAACTCGGGGACTGAAATGTTCGAACATGGTTTTTCTGTCTTCAATCTTCGATCAAACTTGGGTTCTTTTTAATTTTCTCTTTTAGGAAAAAGCAATATAAATTCATTCATAATTCACGAATCGATACTTATTTGAAGAATGTCAGGCTTCCGCCCCTAGAAAGCAGATACAAAACCCTAAAATGGCTAAAATCTATGGAGAAATTCACGAGTGTAAGGTGGCTCGTTTTATGGGCAAGATTTGTCTTGCCAACTTGCTTTGAGGGACTGGTCATTTTTCAACAAAAAATGGAATTTTCAATTATGATTACTAGTTGGATTGCAAGTCAAGTCTTGCGAATAGACAACAGCTCACATGAGAAGTTCACTGCTCAACTTGAGCCCACAACTCATCTTAAACTTGTCTCAAGTAAAAAATGGAGCCAACAAAGAACTCGTCCCACTTAACATTCAAAAATCCTCCAATTGCCATTTTACTTTATTGTTTCTTTTGAGTGCTGTTTTATAACTGTGATTTTCATTTCATTGTCCCGTTGTGTAAAATTAGGACCAGGGAATATTGACTATGTAAATAAATTTGTGTCACTGAGAATAGGCCCATTGTGTCACCATGCATGGCCCGGTTGACTTGTCGGCTTTGCTCAAAGCATCCATGCGTTATTTGCGACTATCTAAACGAGAAAATTTAAAGTTGCAGTTATTGTTCTTGAAATTAGGATCATTGACATTTGAATCATTAACTTCTCTTTTCTTTTCAATTGAGGACTTTCATGTTTTTAGCTAGGAAGTCATTTTATATGGAATCATCTAGGCCTTAGATTAAGAATAATGGTATTCATCACTCATGTTTAGCATTAATCTTGATGATAATTACATGACATTAAATG
>CAIGRN010056822.1:0-13122 GCA_903798345.1 Fraxinus anomala
TTGTCAAACGACCTCCCTGGGCGATGATGAAAGTATTGTTTGTTTCAGTCGACATCGACCAAATGACTGAATGTATATCGACATCACAATTGGTAAACCAATCACATAATCTACTTGGTCCATTTGAAGCAGCCTAATTATGTTAGTGTTGCTCATGGCCCAACCCAAGACCTAGATGGCTATTTCGGTTGGTTAGCCTACTTACAATATTTCCTATTAGGCCTTAACTTTCTAACCTTGAGCCCATGCCTATTCTCCCTTATATCAACCGGCTCATTACTGCTGTTTTGTGTGAAATACTCATAGCCTTTGCTTTGAGAGAAAAGGCGACGGTTATTGGCTGTGTGCTTCCTGCCTTCATTGTAGTTTTGTGCTACTATTTTTCTCCCTTCTCCGGCCTGTGTGGCTGATTCTGGTGGCTAGATTATTCTTCATCCAAGTTCCTTTGTTGGCAGTTTGCAAGAGCAACTGTAGTGGGTGGTGTTTGGTTTGTGTTTGGGTTTGGGTTTGGGTTTATAGATTGTGGTGTTGATTTGATCCAAAACTGAGCCCGGTCTTGGGGGAAATTTGGAGTACTTTCATCTACACAAGTAATCTGCAACCCATAAACAAAATTTAGGCCATTGAATTCAGAAAGCAAACATTGCAAACTGTAAGTAAAATGGTAAAACTGGGAGATACTAAGAAAAAATTCTAGAAATAACGTTGTGTCTTCCTGAAGCTTGTGCACCAGGAAAAACCACTCCAATCTTGAAGGCTTGAACTAATAGGGTATTACCTCAAAGACTTGGTACCAACATTGCTGATCGTTGTCAAAACAAAGATGGAAAAATTTTAGCAATTCCATCTGCAATTAACCAACAATCATCAAATTTAGTTGACAACATTGTTGGAGAGGCTGGAATATAATCGAGAAATGAAAATTTTGGCCATGCATGAATCAGAAATGTAATAATTGAAATTAGTCTATTCTTCCATCAAAATTTTCAATTTCATGTATATAGAGGCTATTGTTATCCAGATATACAAACTAAACCAAATGAACAAAAGTTCACGTTGAATTTTCTAAAAAACTCTAGTTCCTTAAATCTTCCAATTTTATCATGTAGCAAAAGAAAAGTGTCAACATCTCTAAAGATCACCAAGTACTTTCTGATATTGATGTATGTAGATAAACAAATACCCAACAATAGAAGTTCAAAAACCGAAGCACTTGGTTCAGAATCAAAAGTAATGCATAAATTTACAAGATCACAGAATGCTTTTATGAACAGATGAACTTCGTATTCATATAAGTTTGTAAATGCAAAGTGACATTTAATAAGTGTTTCATTTCTATCATTCTACTACATTAACCAACAAATGGTGATATACAATGGTTAAAAGCTGCAAGTCTGAAAGTGAGAACATATGTGATTTTGGAAATTTGAAGAAATATGAACATTGTTAGGATGAACTAAAATGAATATACTTAAACTACAAGTGAAAGCAATAATTAATCGGAAAACCAACACTGCAGAACCTAAATCGGTCGGTCTAAGTCATTTCACACATAAACTGAGTTTAGGCTCAGCTAGACCTCATTTCAAGTTATGCAGTTGAAATCAGTATACGAGTATAGAAATACACACAAGAAGAGAACTGTTAACATTCCCAAATTAACTAAGTAATCTTCAAATATATCCACAACAACTTCCTCTAATCCTTATGAAAGCATTAAAAGCAAAAATCAAACGAAAACTTAAGCTTGCGATCTAGATGAAAGTAAAGGAAGTACAGACTTATAGAAAAGATAGTTTTAAGAAGAGTTGTTACTATGAAGTTGGAAAAAAAGTAGAGCTTTAATGATCTAGTGGCAGTGTTACAGAGTTGTCGAAGATCGTGAAACTACGAAAATGAATTTTGTGCCTAACAGTAAAAATAATGAAGATGAAAATTGAGAAATGCAGAGTGACGTTTAATAAATCTTTCATTTCGATCATTTCTAGTACATTGACCAACAAACGGTGGCATGAAGAATTTCAAAGGTATAAGTATGACAAGGAAAACATATGTAATTTAGAAAATTTGAGTGAATGTGAAAATTATTAAAATGGACTAAAAATAATACACTTAATTAGAAGTGAAACTAACAGTTTACTGAGAAACCCAAGCCTACTGAACTTGAATAAGTCCATTTGGGTCAGTTTACACATGAAGTCAGTTGACTCCAGTTGAACCTCATTTGAAGTTATACAGCTTAAGTAAGTATATGGTTGGTTGAGCTTCAACTCTCAACCTGGAACACATCAAACACAGTAATAAACCAGAAATTGAATAAAACTCAACACCCAATGGATTAATATGTAATAAAGTGTCGATTACAGTGAGAATTTAAGAGAAATTAAGAAAGTAGACTTGAAGAAGAAGAAGAAAAGAAAAAGGTAAGAACAGAGAGAAAATGGAAATCACATACAAAAAATTCACACTGTTCTGCCTCTTCTCGCCAGGTAATATAACGGCCAAAGGCGTGTTTTTCCTAATGCAATTTGATAAAACGTAAAGTAGGAGTTGTCAAAAACAAACAATGTTCCCACCCTTTTTGAGTTGTATGGTTGCTTTTTTTCCTCTACTGCCTGTGTTGCTCCCTGTTTTTGTGATTCCTCTTCTTCTATTTCCCCAATTTAGCTGAGTTCACTTCTCTTCATTACATATGGGTGTACAAATGCAAACTATAATGGAACTGTAAACACTCCCAGATAGACCAAAAACAATCCAAATATACCCACATCAAGCTCTTCTAATCCTCGCTAAAAATTAAAAGCAAAGACCGAACAACAACTTAAGCTTCTCAGGTAGATGAGAGTAACGAAATAAAAACCCAGCTAAGTTTTCATACATACACACACAAAAAATTAACAAATTTTACATTAAATATAGCTGAATAAAATAAGAAATAAATCTACAAGAATGCAAATATGGAACAAAAACTGAACACAACAAACCAAAAATCATGCAAAAACTTAAACTCCTTAGCTACATCGAGGTAAGCAAAGAAGAACCCAAATAAAATTTCACATATACAAAAAAGAAAAATCATACCCCAAGATAACTGCTGAAAATTCTTTACTTTACTTCCGTACGATCAAGAGAAAGAGTTAGGCTTAGGTTGAAGGAAAAACCCAACGATGACAGAACGCTGCTGATATTTTTTCAGAGAGGAAGCTGGAATTAGGTAGAAAGGAAAGGGAAATTTCTTGCTTTTTTTCACAATAGAAGGCTATGTGGAATGGATGGTTAAATGCTTTAGTCTCTTTCCAGATATTTTGTCTCTTGCTCATACAATATTATACTAATTATTTGAATAGTACTTTGAGAGACAAACAGATATTTTATATGTGGATAATTCTATTGGCCCATAGCATTTCTCAAAAAATAAAGGACCTAACGACCAAATCAGTTTTAAATCAGATCAATGTGAAAACCAACGTGACAAAAATGAATAATGAATCTCACATTCACTCTTTTAAGAGAATGGGGGAAATTCAATTTTTAAAAATAATATCTATTTTGTTAATAAATGGAATCATGATGAATTGTCAAGATACCTCTTTAGTTGATAGTGTAATTGCACATATTATTTTTCAAGATAAAAAATATTTTTTGGACTTAACATTAACATAAAATAATGTTAATACAATATCAGAAACATCGAATATCGTTGAAAATGCTGGAAGAGCTTATATTATCTTACCAAATAATACAAAATTATATATTGACGATACACTTTATTCAAACAAATCCAAAAGAAATTTGCTATGTTTTTAAGATATTCGCTTCAATGGATATCACATTGAGATAATGCAAGAAATAATCGTGAATATCTTTACATAACTTTTTTTGTATTTTGTTAGAACCAAATAATAGAAAAATTACATACACTCCCATATGGCATATATTATACATTTATAAAAATGATTAAATAAAACATTACCAAGAACTCAAAGTTCATAGACCAAAATTTTTTTTTACTTTGGCATGATCAATTTGGAAATCCAAGAACAATAACGATGTGTCAAATAATAAATAACTCACATGGACATCCTTTAATGAATCAGAAAATTATTTTACTTACTAATTATCCATGTGATGCTTGTTTGCAAGGCATGTTAATCATCAGACTTTCAACTACAAATGTTAATATTGAATCTCCAACTTTATTGAAAAAGAATTCATGAATATAAATGTGGGCCAATATACCCACCATGTGAACCATTTCATTATTTTATAGTATTAATTGATTCTTCAACTATATAGTCACATGTGTGCCTACTTTTCACCAGAAATGTAACTTTTGCTAGATTACTTGCCCATGTCATAAAATTACGAGTTCAATTTCTAGATTATCCAATTAAGACAATTCGCCTCGATAATGCTGGTGAATTTAGATCACAAGATTCGATTATTACTGTATGTCAATTGGGATTGTTATTGAGTATTCAATTGTACATGTCAATGCAGGAAATGATTTAGCGAAGTCGTTTATCAAGCGTCTACAGCTTATAGATAGACCATTGAAAACAAACCTCTTAGCTTATATTTGGGGTCATGCATCATTGGTTCCTATAAGACCAATTACTTATTATCAATATTCACCTTTGCAACTTACATTTGGTTATGAATCTAATATTTTCACCTACAGGTTTTTGGTTGTGCTGTCCAAGTCTCAATTTCACCCCGCCTGTACCAAAATGGGTCCCCCAAATGCACTATCAATTATTAATTATCTTGAGTCTTTAACGGGTGACTTATTTACTGCACATTTTGCATATTGTCATTTTGATGAAATAACTTTCCCAACTTCGGGAAGGAAAAAATACATCCTAAAAATAAGGTAAAATTCCATGAAATAAAACAATTTTATCTCACTTCAATCCCGTAGCAATCAATATGAACAAGAGGTTGAAAAAACTATTCATGTGCAAAGAGTTGCAAATCAATTACCTGATATTTTTGTTGACACAAGAAAAGAAACAATATCATATATACCAACAAAAAATATTCCAACAAAAATTGATATCATTGTAGGACAATTTGTTAAAGCAAATAAATCTTAAATAAGTTAGAAACGTGATCGACAAGTTGGTGCTAAAGAATCTGTATCTCGAAAGAAAAAAGTACAATAGAAAAATCAACCAAAACTTTGGAAAAAGTAATAACAAATATGCATGATCATTCAAATGTTGAAAATACATGTAGAACCACAAGTGTCCGAAAATAATGAGATTACAATTAATTATTTATTATCTTATAAATTATGAGAACGAAATAATATTGTTATAGACAATATTTTAGCATTTAACGTGACTCTTGAAATTATGCAAAATGAGGATCCTGAACCACGGTCTGCTAAAGATTGTTAACATAGAAATGATTTGCCAAAATGAAAAGAAGTCATAAAGGCGAATATGAATTCCTTAGAGAAAATAAAAGTATTTGGACATATAGTTTGAACACCACCCTGTAGGGATACTTGTGGGTTTTTGTAAGGAAGATAAATGAAAAATAATGAAATTATAAGATACAATATCCGACTCGTAGCTCAAGGTTTCTCAAAAAGACCATAAATCGATTATGAAGAAATGTATTCTCCGTAGTGGATACCATCACTATTAAATTCTTATTTAGTTTGACTATGTCACGAAGGCTCGACATGCGCCTTATGAATATAGTAACGGCCTATCTATATACATAAGAGTCTTCGAAGGATTTAAAGTGCTAGAAACAAATGAGACATGCCTGAGAACTACGTTCTCAATTAAATTACAAAGATCATTATATGGATTGAAACAATCCATATGCATGTGGTATAAAATGTATATTTGTTGAAGGTGAGTTATAAAAATAATGATGTATGTCTATGTGTTTTCATAAATAAACAAATATTGGATTTTCAATTAGGCATTTTATGTTGGTGATTTAAATTTCATTGGAGCTCCTGAAGAACTCGACAGAACTGTAGTTTATTTGAAAAATGAATTTGAGATGAAAGACTCGGGAAAAACCAAATTTTATCTTAGATTACAAATTGAAATTTCCCAGAAGGATTATTTATTTATCAATCTTCATATACAGAAAAAGAGTTAAAACATTTTTATATTAATAAGCACATACATTGACATCACTTATAGTTATTTGATCGCTTGATGTCAAAAAAAGATCCATTTCATCCACTTGAAGATAGAAAAAAGATTCTTGATCCTGAAATATCATATCTTAGTGTAATTAGAGCATTAACCTATCTTGCAAATTGTACTCAACCTAACATAGTTTTTTCTATAAATCTACTTACAGAATATAGCTCTACACCAACTCAAAGATATTGGAAAGGTATTAAACACATTTTTCGTTACCTGAAAGGTACTATTGATTTGAAATTATTTTATTCTAAAAAATCTAGACCTTCTTTATTGAAAAATATATATGCTCTGATCCACACAAAGCTAAATCATAAATAGGATGTGTATTTACAAGTGGACGAATTGCTATATCATGAAGATCTGTGAAGCAAACTTTGACAACAATATCTTCAAATTATTTTAAAATTATTGCATTCATAAAGCATGGTTGAGGAACATGAACCATCATATCCAAGTATCATGTGGATTAATTTTAACAAAAAATAATCTAACAATTTTGTATGAGAACAATGCAGTTTGTATTACATAACTCAAATGAGGATATATCAAAAGGGACAGAACGAAGCATATAATTCTTCTATACACATAAGTTTTCTAAGAATGGCGACATCAATGTTCAACAAATCACTACAACAAAAATAGTCATTTGCAATACTAAAAAGGCAACATTTATTGATAAATGTTGCTAAAAGGGTCTTTTGGCGACATTTTAGTAAGTGAATATTGCAATTAGTAAATTTTATTTGAGTTTTGACAACATTTTTAAAATCAATTATGCTAATG
The DNA here is from genome assembly GCA_903798345.1 of Fraxinus anomala. Taxonomy (NCBI): domain Eukaryota; kingdom Viridiplantae; phylum Streptophyta; class Magnoliopsida; order Lamiales; family Oleaceae; genus Fraxinus; species Fraxinus anomala. The sequence continues at coordinate 6,963 of CAIGRN010056822.1, forward strand.
TCACTTTTAAAAATAATCTAACAATTTTGTATGAGAACAATGCAGTTTGTATTACATAACTCAAATGAGGATATATCAAAAGGGACAGAACGAAGCATATAATTCTTCTATACACATAAGTTTTCGAAGAATGGCGACATCAATGTTCAACAAATCACTAAAACAAAAATAGTCATTTGCAATACTAAAAAGGCAACATTTATTGATAAATGTTGCTAAAAGGGTCTTTTGGCGACATTTTAGTAAGTGAATATTGCAATTAGTAAATTTTATTTGAGTTTTGACAACATTTTTAAAATCAATTATGCTAATGTCACTTTTATTTTGGCAACATTTTAGTAAGTGAAAAATGTTGCTAGAATGGCTTAACTTTTTACAACGTTTGTTAAACGTTGTGAATGGTCACGTTTCGCAACGTTTGATAAACGTTGCTAATAAGGTATCTTTTGCAACGCTTTATAAACGTTGCAAAAAATGAATGTATACAATTTTTTGGCCCATTTCAATTCCAACCCACAAAATACCCAATCCTTAACCTGCCAACCTGAACTAAAAAAAAAAAAAGTTCTGGACAACAGCCCTAATACCCAATCCGACAATCCCTCATTCTCTAATCTCTCTCACTTTCCCTTGAAATCCTCAAATCGCCAACACAAATCTGGCCAAATCCTTTTAATCCAATATCATCTCTCATTGAAGGAGTTCCCAAATCGACGAATCCATACCTGATGGCTAAAATCACAGAATCTGGGACTTGAATACGGCCTCTCAGTCTCGCCACAGAACCACAGAAGAAGATGGCCACTCAGTCTCGCCGCCTTCCACCACCGACCACCGATGCCTCTCATCTATTTGGTTAGTCTTTGTACTTTTTCGGAGTATTATTAGAATTCCCGGTAGATTGAATTCCTTGGACTAAGATTTGAGCTAGTTGTATGAAAAAAAAGGAACATTTTTGAAGAATTATGTTTTGTATTTACCTTTTTCTTGTACTAATTGTCGTTTTGGGTTGTCTGATTTTTAACGATAAGAATTTTGATTAATTTAAAATTGAGGGATTTATGGGATTCATTTGATTTTTTCCATAGTTTATGCGGCGATTGGGGTGCTTGCATTTGTTTATTTTTTCTGGTGATAAGCAAGAACTTGTTACTCATTGGATTTCTGTTTCTTTTGAGTTTGTTGCCAATGATCTAATTTTACTCAGTTCATTAAAGTCTTGTACCCCCGATGACAAGAATCGATACTTATAGTTTCTTTTGATAAATCCAAATTACATTAAGTGAAGGAAAATCAAATATAATAGGCGCACCTTATCATATGTTTTTTTATTGTTCTCTTGGCTATATTGTCTACGTTATCCATCTCTACCCATTGGTGTCTAATGCACTAGCAACTTGTCCAGTTGGTCAAAATAATGTGAGAAAAATATTCTCTTTCTACATTTCGTTCGAGTTGAATTTTTTTCCCTTTCTACTCTATAAGGGAGTTAGCTGAGACAAATAAAGTTGTTCTTCTAGATAAATATTAGAGTCTAATTTTTTATTCTTACAGGTTTTCCCTTGTCCTCAACTTGCATGTCGCCATAAATGTATCGAATGATTAGGAGAAATTGAGCTTTTTTAGAACCATTTTATATTTTACTCTTGAAGCATTATTTTTTCCTCCCCCAGCCACAAAAAAAAGACCTTAGTTCTTTATCTTAATTGATGACAGTGAAGTTGTTTAATTTGGGTAGAAGTAAATGTTTGTTGGAATTCTTCCACATTCTTTTTTTCGTTTGTAAAAGCCAAAAATTGACTTAGGGGTTGAATTTCTTGCTGAAATTAGACTTTTCACATATATTTGGGTATCATGGTAAATTTTAATAATCTTAAAACATTAGGCAACTCTTAATCGAGCTAACAATCTTCAATTTACTTATCTTGATGGGCTCCTTATAGCATTTACTTATCTTTTTATCTAATGTGTTTTTGTGTTGTTCAGTATTGAATAGTATCTTTGCATACAATGGATAAAGAGTGGCTACACTTATCAAGGTTATCAAATATGGTAGATCTAGATATCAATGGAACAAAATTTAACGTATAATGATCATAAAGTTTAACTTGTAGATTTTCAGAACAATATAGATATGGAGCCCAAAAGTTTGTTAAACAAGCTCGTGAAAGTTGCAATTCAGAAATGATAGTATGCCCTTGTGTTAGGTATATGAATCTAATGCATCACCATTATGATACAGTCTATGAACATTTGATTATTAAGGGTATAGATCCTACCAACAGTGTCTGGGTATTTCATAGAGAACAAACAAGTGAAGCAAATTTGCTCGATGTAGAAATACCTGAGTCGCATAGGATGTTTAAGGACTTCTATGCACAACATGATGTGGATTCTGAAAACCCTCCTGATGGAAGAGAGAAAGAGATTGAAAGTTTAGTTGATGATGCTGAAACACCTTTATATCTTGGTTGTAGGGCATTCACGAAGATGTCAGCTTCAATTGCTATGTTTAAGCTTAAAGCTTCACATGGTACCTCTGACAGTGATTTTGATGAACTCATAAATCTTGTTGGCGACATGTTTCCAGAGAATAATACACTTCCAAACTATCAATACATTTGATCTTGGCTATAAGAAGATACATGCTTGTGTGAATGATTGTTGTCTATATAGGAAGGAGCTCGAACAAGCTGAGTTATGCCTAAAATGTGGTTGCTCAAGATGGAAAGTTAACCAATGGACTAAAAAAAATTCAGAAAAAAACTCCAGCAAAAGTGTTGCGTTATTTTCCTATAATACCAAGACTTAAGAGGATGTTCGGAATAGAAGAGATGGCAACACAACTAAGATGGCACTCAAGTAATAAAAGTTCAGACGGTAAAATTAGGCATCCGGTTGATTCATTGAGTTGGGAAATGATTAACAGAAGGTGGCCACATTTTGCATTAGATCCTCGAAATATTAGATTAGGTCTTGCTACTGATGGGTTAAATCCTCTCAAAGATCTTAGTTCTAAATATAGTTGTTGGCCAGTAATTTTAACTATATATAACTTGTCTCCCTCATTATGCATGTCAAAGGAAAGTTTGATACTGAGTTTATTGGTCTCGGGATCAAAGCAACCAGGTAATGACATAGATGTTTATTTGACACCACTTGTAGATGACTTAATGTTGTTATGGAGTGATGGAGTTGAGATGTATGATGCAATCACAAAGTCTAAATTCAATTTAAAAGCTATTTTGATGTGGACAATATGACTTTCATACATATGGAAATATATCTGGATGGCCTGTCAAGGGAAAACTTGCATGCCCTATTTGTCGTGAAGACACGTGTTCACTATGGTTGAAGCATGTTAAGAAGTTTCCGTACATGGGACATAGAAGATTTCTCGCCTTTAATCATCCATTTCGCATGAAAAGAAGCTGGTTTAATAGACATATTGAAACTGGTATTAAGCCGAAGATAAAAAATGGTGAAGAAGATTCTATTGAAGTTGATAAAATTACAAATGATTGGGGGAAATGGTAAGCGAAAGAGGAAGAAGAATACAACTCAATCTACCGTAACGTGGAAGAAGAAGTCTATATTTTACGATCTACCATATTGGAAGGTAACTGTTGTAATATTTAATATTTCTACTTGCATGTAGTTACCATGGTTAAAATTGATGTTTGATTTGCAGATGTTACTCGTACGTTATAATTTGGATGTAATGCATGTGGAGAAGAATATCCGTGACAATATCATTAGTAAACTTTTGGATGTCAAAGGAAAATCTAAATATGGCATTAACTCTCGTAAGGACTTGGAAACTATGAACATTATGCATGATTTACATCCTGAGAGTAGAGGAAATAAATTTACCTACCTACTAGTCCTCACACCTTATCATGTGCAGAAAGATAAATGTTTTGTAAAAGGCTTGCTAACTTGAGATTACCAGATGGTTATGGATCTAATATTAGAAATTGCGTTTCATTGGAAGAATGTAAGATAGTTGGACTCAAGTCTCATGATTGTCACATTTTAATACAACAATTATTACCAGTTGCCTTGAGATGACTTATACCTAAAGGTCCAAGGAATTCCATTTTTAAATTGTGTTTATTTTTCAATGAAATATATCAAGGAGTTGTTGATAGAAACAAGATCGAACAATTAGAGGAAGACGTTTCTGAAACTTTATGCATGTTGGAAAGGTATTTCCTGCTTTCCTTTTTTGATATAATGGTACATTTAACAATCCACATTGGGAGAGAAGTTCGTTTATGTAGACCAGTACAATATCGTTAGATGTACCCATTTGAAAGGTAATACTTCTTCAAGTTATCCCCTACAGTTAAATTTATTATCAAATCTATTTTATATGTTTTAGATTGTTACATTTGTATAGGTATATGAAATTTTTGAAAGGGTATGTCATGAATCGTGTACGACCTGAAGGGTGCATGGCTGAACGATATATTGTGGAAGAAAATGCGAAGTTTTGTAGCAAATACATAACACAAGCATCAGAAATAGGCTCTAAGCATGCACGCAATGAAGAATATGAGCGTGATTTCTTCGTTGTAGGGCATACAATATCTAAAGGGAAACCTATTGTACTATCTGATGAGATGTTGAAAGTTGCTCATCGCTATGTGTTGCTAAATAGTACAGAAGTTCAACCATACGCAGAGTATGTTATTAAATATCTACGTCTAATAAATTTTTAGTTGTTCGACCATATATATTTATTCGACTTAATATTGTATTTACCTTAAGATGCATATGGAATTTTGGAATTAAAGATTGGCCTTCGGTGGATGGAAAGAAAAAAATCAAACTTTGGAATTTCATACAGGTATATTTCTTAACTACCTTTTAAGATTATTTCGTTATGGATCTATTTCCTTCTGAATGACAATATCAAATTAAGTCTTGAATTTATTTTTGTACACGAATACAGCAAAGGTTCAATGTGAGTGATTGTCATCAAAGAATAACATTTCAATGTATGGGAAAGTATTGGAGGACATTCAAATCAATGTTGAGAAAACAAATCAGAACTCAAGTCGAATCATCTGTGAATAAAGCACGCACTATTGCCCCTTTTAGACCAAAGAATATTAATTCTGAAGAAGTGTGGAAGAAATTTGTTGAGGATACTCTTTCTACTGACTTTCATGTAAGTATATTTGCATATGAAGCTTAAAACTTTTATAATTCGACTTAATATTATACTTTTCCGTTTTCTTAATAGGAAAAAAGCCACAAGTTTAGCATTTTGAGAAGTAATCAGAAGCTTCTCCACACTATGGGTCGAAAAGGTTATCCATGTATGACTCGTGAAATGGTACAATTACAAACATATTTAATCTTCTTACTTGAAATATCCCATACTAGTACATGTAATTACTAGATTTGCATTGCAGAGAAAAAAAATTCAGATATCAAAGGGTTAAGAACTAGAGTATGGACTCATAGACATCTTAGGAAGGATGGAAAACCAATAAATGAAGCAGTTGCCAAGACTTTGGTATGTGTATTATTTCAACGTTCGTAGTCAGAATAATAGGTTGTATTATATCACTTGTTAGTATAAAATTTTCCTTACATGAGTGCAGAAAAAGATTGAAGATTGTGCTCAATCAATTTCTAATACATCAGCAGAAGATTCCATCCGTGATAATGCTGTTGCTCGAGTGTTAGGTCCTGAACGTCATGGAAGAGTTCGGGGACTTGGATTTGAAGTTGTACCATCAAAAGTGGATGGACAAATTCAAAGTAATGGGAGAGTTAGAGAACTTGAAAGTCAATTACANTCAAAAGTGGATGGACAAATTCAAAGTAATGGGAGAGTTAGAGAACTTGAAAGTCAATTACAAACTCATTCGGAAAGGGTGGGAGCACTAGAAGAAAAGGTTGAAGCACTTCTGAAGTTAAGTCAACAAGTTAGAACTTTTGACCATTATTTATACTGTGATAATATAACTTAATATATCCAAGTATATGTAAAATAACTTTTATAATCTTTGTATCATTTTTCAGAATGTAGAGGATGGGAGTTCAAATGCTTTTACTCATCAGGTTTTTGTACCCTACATTATTAAAAGTTTATTCGATATAAATTTAGTTTGGAGTATACTAATTAAAAAAAATCTTCTATTTA